>APFE031459031.1:62752-104515 GCA_000404065.3 Pinus taeda | reverse complement strand
TTGATTTCATCTAGATAATGTGTGACTCATGCTTTCCTGCATCCTTTAAAGGATAAGATCCTTGTCTTTTGATCATGCTCTCAAGATAGAGAATTGATCCTTGTTACCTACAACCATATAGCATTACTCTTCAATATCGAATACAAGCTTACATACCTCATTTTCCTTTGGGTCATCCAGACTTCCTACAATAGCTTCCTTGATTGAAAGAGCTTCAATCCCTTGATCTATTTCACCTTTTATGTCATCATACCATCATCCCATGAATTCCACAAGTTTGGAATTCTTGATGAAACACTTGATTCCTCTCTTGATTGGTGAACCTTTCGATGAAGATTCCATGAGAGAATCTTGAGGATCTAGAGTATCCCCACCTAGAATATGTTTCCTTTTGACTGATTTATGATGAGATTTGACTTGGATGACCTTTTTCCTTTCCATAAGTGTCACCTATGTTTCTAATGAGGTTCCCAAGAGCTATATCCTTCCATAGTTGATTGCCATAGATTCCAATTTCAACCATGCTTCTCTATGATAATGTTACGAGCTCTTGCTTTCAATTCTTCTATGATGCGATGATGCATCTCATTATTTTTATTAGTGAATCATGATAGCCATATCTTACAACAAAATAATTAGGAACTTGAAAAGAAATTAGGTGAGGAATACTATCTTAATCATAATAAATATCTCTTACCTCCTCATTCTTGTACTTATTTTTAGCTTCCTCCACTTCTTCGGTGATATGGGCTTCTTCTCCTCCTCTTTTGTTATTGTCTTTATTGATCTTAGGAAAATGTCTTTTGTAATGCCCATATTCTTGACACTCGTAGCATTGAATCTTAGCCATGTCCCTTTTATTTTTCTGAGAACAAGACTTTCCAAATTTTCCCTTTCTTCTTGTCATTGTAGCATACGCTTGATTTTTCTAACTTACTCCCACATCAAATTTGGCCTTTAGTCTAGATTCTTTAATCTTTCACAGTGACCATAGATCATGGAATGGAGTAGCTTCTTTCTTCCCATAAATACTTGAAGTAAAGTTACCCCACTCCTCCAATAGTGCATTTAGTACAACTGTAGTCATTTCTCTATCGTACATGCCTTCTCCCAGATCTTGAAGTTGATCCCTGATTTCAGATATCCTCATAAAGTATGAGGTTATTCCATCTTCCCTTGACAAATTTAGCTTGTAGATTTCTTTCCTTAATGAGATGACTTCTCCAGCAGTGCTTATGGAATACAACTTTACCAATTTGTCATATATTTCTTTTGATTTTCAAGTTTTGATACATATGGGATGAGGGGATCCGAAGGATTATATGAGAATCCTTTGAGCCCTAACTTCCCCTTTCATGTATTTTTCAAGATCTTTAGCATCTTCCTTTCCTGGTTTAGTGATAGATCCGTTGACATGTTTCGTAACCTCATTTTCAATGAGATTCAAATCTATCCTTTTCTTCCATGCAAGGGAGTTTAAAGCCCCAACCAATTTTTTGCTTTCCTTGCAAAAAGACATTTTGACAGATTTAGATGTGGACATAAATATACTTACTTGATAGGATTCTCCTTCTCCTTGTTTCTTCCTTGATGTTGATGATGATATAGAGAATAGAAAACTTCTCCTTGGTGAAGATAGTTTCCTTCAATAATGATCCTTGATCTCACAAAGAGGGAGATCCCTTAGGATCCTTTGATGGTGGAGTCTTTGTTGATGAAGATCAATGATGACTTCTTGATGATGTATTCAATGGTAGGAATCTTTCTTGAGATAGAGATCGCCTTAGAATTTTGATGACAATGCCTTTTGGTCTAGCTTCCGTTGGATGAATGACACTTCAATTTCAAAATGATTGAGAGCGGATCCCACGAATACTTCTTTGATTGGGCCGGGGTTTTTACTTTCTTTGAGATGATGATTTGATATTGATCTTGAAGTGCTTCTCTTTGATGAATAGAATTCAAGCTACCTTGACTCGTATATCTCTTCAACTTGAGTAGATGTAGGGTCTTTGAGGTCTCTTGAGATGACTTGAGGATTCCAACACTTCTTGTTGGCGTAGAATTTCTTTGATATAGGGTTATGATGCTTGCTTTGTAGATCTTGACTTCAAGATGATATTCTCTTTGATTCCTTCCTTGAGATTTGATCCTTGATTGTCCCTTGATAAGGTGACCTTCCTTGAATTTGTTACCTTAGCTCTGAAACCATGTTGAGAAATCCAGGGAAACAAGATTAAGTGATTTCTCTTCTATTGATAACTACTTGTGAATGATTTTTACTTCTTAGATTAAGATCTTCTTTTATTTATGTTATTACAGTGTTATTCTTCATCAAACAACTACCAAATTATAAACCATAAAGAGACAAGAGACACATAATATATGCTATCAGCCAAGGCAAAAATCTCTCCCACTTGAGAGGAAAACCTAAACAAATTCTTCTTCTTATAGAGACTTAAATTGATGAATACCAAGACCAAGACCCTTGACCCATTTTCCACTCCAAGCCCAAGACACAAAAATTCCTCGATGAGAACCTTAGTCAACTATAGTCAACCTTCAACTCCTTCCTCCTTCTCGGCTACTCTTCAACTTTGGCTACCTTCTACTTTAGACCTACAACTTTTTCGGCCTCCTTGGAAACCCTAGTTGCAGCACATAATAGAGATATATGGTGAATTAACCTCTCAATCTCCTTCACTTGGACTGAATGGCCTTTTCCTCCAACTCATCTTGATGAACTGATTTATATCCTTCTTGAATCGGCTTCTATCACAACAAGACAGAATTTGACATATTCTATAGTAATAACAATCCTCTCCTTTGCATGTGTGAGAGGATATCAACCCTAAAGCAATCCCAAAAAACTCCCAAAGACTTCGCTCTTCTTCCTTCTCTCATCGTTGATGATTAGGCTTACTCATTATTTTAGGCTTGACCTTAAAAGAAATTCTGCCTCCTGAACTGAGGTTGAGCTTCCTTTATATATTTATTTTCCCATGCATATAAGTTGACATGAGATGAGTGTGAGTTCATATGTCTTTTGAGAGATATTATTTTTCTTCTTGAAGCCGACTTGTAGAAGGTGACTTTGCTTGGTCTTGGAGAGCCTTCTTATACATTTAACGACTCATACAAAAAGTAACATACCCAAGAAGGGTCCTTCATACATGACATTGAATCAAATTGACTTTTATGACTAGATGACAAAACCTAAAGGTTCAAAATGGGAACCTTAACTAAAAATAAAATTCCTTGATCATGAAACCCATGATTCAAGTACTAATAAAATAATTTTATTTTCTTCTTTTCATCAATTACATAAAATCATTATTTACACATGTCATTATGAAGACCGAACCTAGTTACACTTTTCAACAGGATCCACTTTTTTTATTGTCTTCACCCTCCAAAGGGTCTTGGATCAACATTGGAATCCTCTGAGACATCATGCAATGTATGCTTTATGTTTCATTCCATTATTTGCTTCATGTCTCCATGACAACTCTCTTTTGTTATTCTTCTCTACAAGTGTTTTGTTATACTTCCTCCTAATTATATTCTTTGAGTATTATCTTATCATGTTATGAAGGTACTCCTACCAATGAAAATCATCCATAACAAAGAAAAACCAGTCTTAAGAACATCCATTTTACCACTACTTAGCTCATGTAATGATCAACTCATCATAGGCCTATGAGAGGGTTAAAAGAAGAAGGCTCGATAAGGAGGGTACAATCAAACTCATTAAGGCTCACAAGAGGCCTTCAATGTGTGCTTGTGCGCTCAAGCAAGAGAGAAAGAGCTCAAGAGCATAGGGTGCAAGTTCGAATCACGAAGGGAAATCATTTCTTGGTTCAAAATGTGCCCACGCACTCAAGGAAGCTAAGGAGGGTGTAAGGGCGCACACCAAAGGGATGAATGGGTCAGGCTACAAGCCTTCCAAGTGTGCTCATGCGCTCAAGAGGAATAAGGAGGGTGCAGGACTCACAGTCGAAGCATGAAGGATAAAAAATTTGTTGGTTCAGGGTGCGCTCATGTGCTCAAAGAATAAAGGAGGCTGCAAGGGTGCACACTGAAGGGATGAAGGGGTTAGGCTTTGAGCCTTTGCAGTGCGCTTGTGCGCTCAAGAGGAACTAGGAGGGAGCAGTTCTCCGAGTCAAAGGAGTGCACTAAAATGAAGGATTCAAGATTCGTGATTACGCCATGCACTCTTTAAGAGAAGGATAAAACCTTCATGCTTCAAGAGTGTGTCATGCACTCAAAGCCTTCAGGCTTCAAGAATGTGCAATGCGCTCAAAGGCTTCAACCTTCATGAGTGTGACATGCACTCAAAGGGAAGGATGAAGACTTCATGCTTCATGAGTGTACCATGCGCTCTAAGGGAAGGCTTCGTGCTTTGTGAGTGAATCATGTGTCAAAAGGATTCAGGCTTCATGAGTGTACCATGCGCTCTAAGGGAAGGCTTCGTGCTTTGTGAGTGAATCATGTGTCAAAAGGATTCAGGCTTCATGAGTGCATTATGCGATTTTTAAGAGACAAAGGATCCTTCATTGTTTTGAAGTGCGCTTCTTTGTTTTAAAGTGTGCTAAATGGGTCCTTTTTGCTTTGAAGTGTGATTTTTTACTAAGCATTTGAAGTGTGCTTCGTTGTTTGAAGTGTGATTCATTGTTTCAAAGTGTGCTTCATTTTTTTGCAATGTACTTTGGCCTGGGAGGGTGCATTTCTCTCCAACATTGTCTACATGTTCATCTAGAATGTGATTTTCACTAAGGAAGGCAACACAAGGCTAGGTAACTTATCCTTAGGAAGTAATAATGCACTGTGAGAGGGAGGAGACCTTAGAAAATGCTCTGTGCACAAGTATGGGAGGAAAGATACATCAATGAGGCTCATGAGTAAGTTGTAATCATCATCTAGTAAGAGGGTTAATGCCTTTAGAACTTGTATTAGGCTGAAGGACCAAGAAGAGCTTGCAAAATGGCTAAGTGTGGGACCAGCATAGTAGGAGAAATAAATGCATCCTAACATGACTCAAACATGGATCACACACATAAATGCCATAAATACAAGCCAATGGAATGCACAAGACTCATGAACATTAGTCACAACTTGAAATGACAGCCAAGTGACGCCTATTTCTAAGTGCGATAATTGAAATGACACATTATAACACTTAGAGCACAAGTTATGAGAGGAGTGACGACTGTGACCAAAAGGTGTGCTTAGTTGTAAGAATGTATCTAGCACATATTCCAATGATATGTATGACCATGTAATGTAAAAGGTAGAACTAAATTTTGTGATACACAAAGGTGCGACACACGGGAGTGAAAACAACAAAAGTGACACCTGTGACAGGAGGAAAACATGAAGACGACACTTGCAAAATGCGAACATCCTTGAAAGAGACACATGCCAGAGTGAAGATAACATGAAAATGACACTTATTAAAGTCAAATTTAGCAAAAGTGATAGTCCTAAACATGAAAGTTCCACTTGTTAAAGCAACGATGCGCAAAAACGCAAAAGCGACAGCTAGGAAAGCTCACTGTAATAAAAGTACAAATGGAATAAAAATGAGGGATACTGTCAATGAAAGTGCACAATAAATGTCGACGTGAGTTGCACATTGAATAAGCATTGTCTTGATGCTTATTCAAGCTTGAATAAAATAAGTGTGTTCATGAACCCATTGGAGATTGAGCATGTGTGTGCAAGTGACTTGATAGTTTGAATCTAGGAAGAAGACTTATACGCTTTACAAAACATCAAATGACCATCGAGTAACCATAAGGAAACAGACTAGAAGATCCTTAGTAGGATCCAAAATTCAAGTGTGAGGAAATTTTGGAGGGTGTTGATCGCAACAACAACATAGACCTAAGCCTTAAGTGACCTCATGTAATACACAACCCTAGTGATCTTGTACTAAATTCCCCTGCTCCACCTAATAAGAGCTTCGTCAATTATATAGGAGGAAGAGGATTGTGCACAATTGATGATGCCAAATTCTTCACTAAGACTCCAACATCATTTCAAATAAATTTTCATCATATAGGTAATAGTTGTCCATCCAAGCATTTAATCCCAATTTTGAATGGATTTCAAAATCATAATAGAATGAAACATCAAATGAGCTATGAATATTGCCATTTTGTATTACCAAATTTCTTAGCAATAATATTCCCACTACAAATTGATATGGATTGTTACAAGCACACAGCTTTATCTTTCTCCCATGAAACACAGCCTACAGACATAATGTGCTTGTATCACATTCCCTCGTTCATCATGACGAGAGAGATATCTGGGATCTTCAACACCCATGGATCTCAAACCTTTGGGCTTTAAACTTAACGTCTTCATGCTTCAAAATGTATGGTGGCACCATTTGGAGCTTGCCCTCATGGGATCTCTTAATCCTTAAATAAAAATAAAAATTCCACCGCATTAAATAATAGAGAAATGTTCCTATGGTCCATTGATCCACAAGATTATCAAGGCCAAACTTGTTCTCTTATTAGTCATTTTATTAGTTGCTTCGTTATTCTCATGAAGCACATGAAGGGAGAGTGCCTATATATGGTGGCACCATTTGGAGCTTGCCCTCATGGGGTCTCTTAATCCTTAAATAAAAGTAAAAATTCCACCGCATTAAATAATAGAGAAATGTTCCTATGGTCCATTGATCCACAAGATTATTAAGGCCAAACTTGTTCTCTTATTAGTCATTTTATTAGTTTCTTCGTTATTCTCATGAAGCACATGAAGGGAAAGTGCCTAAATGGCTAATTATTTTCCCAGGGTCTCGAATGATCACTTATTTAGATTACAGGGATAGACCCAAACTAACCCTAGAAAAGTGCATAAATCTTTACTTGAACCATTTCCAAACCCTATGTATATGATATTTCTACTTTTGGATAAAAAGCATAGGTTAGAACGAACCCCTAGAAAAGTGCATAAATCTTTTCTTGAACCATTTCCACACCCTATAACCGTACCACCCCTTCAAATTTGTTTAAAAGTATAATTTAAAACTTTTATTATCCAATTTTACTTCAAAGATTTTAAATTTCTTTAAAACAACTTTGTCAAATTATTAAAAAAATAAATTAATTCACAAATTTATTTTCTTTTTAAACTTTTACTTAAAAAAATGATCATAATTATAAAAAAATAATATTGAAATATAAATATATTTAACCAAAAATCGGTAATACCATAAATTTTATCACCAATATGAATGTTAATTAAAAATGAAATATATTATATAATACTTATCTCATATATTTTTAAAAGTTTGGTTTCCATGAATTTTATTTTTTTAAACCAATTTAGACCCATCTTAACTCTAAATATATCCATTGCTGAGAGAGATCAAATCTCTCGAGGTGTAAACCTCTGTTTACACCTCGAGAGATTTGATCCCTCTTAGCACTTGATAAATATGGAGTTAAGATGGATCCAGGTATGTTTCATTCGTGCACAGTCACATAAAATTTGTTGAACACTTAATTATTATGATCATTTTAAATATGTTAAATATGTATAATATTAATCTGGTCGTTTTAATTTTAAATTTGGTCAGTTATCTCAATTTGTTGAGATGATAGAGACTTTTAATAATTTGAATGGTGAAAAATGATGAAATAAAAGTTTTGAATGCAAAGTAACAATGCAACATTGTTGAATGATAGAAAATGTGAATAATAAGGATATAGGCAATTACAAATAGTCTTCATTGTGATCAATCCCAAACTATTCTCTTCTACTGTCCTTATTGTCACGCCTATTAGTTTTTCCATCTTTCCATATTGATCACATGAAAAGGGAAATTGAAAGCATATATCATTCAAATCATTAGCTCGAGCTATTCTAGTAAATGCCATACCTAGTTTCTCTCTCTCCAATATTAATAGTAGCTTTCTCCAAGGTCAATCAATGTGACTTATGGAGTGTTAAACCCCAAGTAAGTTTCAATTGTAGTTGTTTTTTATTGTCTCATTTGAATACAAATTGACTAACAATAATGAATGATGGAAAATGGGAATAATAAAAATGTTGTCAATTACAAATAATTTATAGTTTCAAGAAGAACCCATTTTAGGTAAGTGAACATTTTATTTAAGATGAAAATTCAAGTATTTTACTTATGGTTATATTACAGTAAAAAAAATCAATGCATATTGTCAATAATCTTTTTGTGCTTGCGCTGAAATCAATGCACATCATACATCATATATCTAGTTAATGTACATCTATCTCCCTCCCTATCTTTGTCTCTTTATCCCCCTACTCTCTCTCCCATCTCTCTCTCTCCCCCATCCCTCTCTCTCTTCCTGCATCTCTCTGTCTCTCTCTCTGCCTCTCCTTCCTTATGTTTGTCTCTCTCTTCTTCCTTCTCTCTCCCCTCATCATCTATATCTATATCTCCATCCATCTCTCCTTCTTTTCCTTTGCATCTCACCCCTCAAAACTCTCTCTCTCTCTGCTCTCTCTCTCTCTCATCCTCTCTCTCTCTCTCTCTCTTAATATTATACATATATATATATATATATAATATATATTATATATATTAATATATATATTATATACTATATATATATAATACCTCCCTCTTTGTCTCCCTATCTCACCCCACAAATGTACACACTCTCTCCATATCTATCTATCTCTCTCTCTCTGCCTCTTCCTCTATATCTCTCTCTCTCTCCCCCTTCTATCTCCCTTTCTCCCCCTTCCCAATCTACTCTCTCTTCATCTCTCATTTGTCACTTCCCCCTCTCTCTCTACATTTCTCTCATTATGTCTTTCTTCTTCCTCTCTCTCTCTCTCTCTCTCTCTCTCTATCCATCAATATATACTGAAATCAATGCAAGCAAATTTAATTCAATCACACTTAAACTAATGCATTAGTTGAAATTAAGATCATTATTTTTGTGCATTTTAATGGTATAATCCTCACTATGAGATACATGTGTAATTCCTTCCATATTCAACATGATATTGACATGTGGCACATTAAAAAGTAGTATCAAAGTATAAAAAAGAATTTATAATTCTGAAAACTTGATTAGCTTAAAAGTATAATAAATTTAGAATTAAAACTTTACAAATTATAATATTCCCTAAAAAAAAATTAACCTTGTAATGTGATACCATCAATTTAAATATGAAAATATTAATTCTAAAGGTTAATAAATTCGTAACCTATTTTCTATACATTTAAAAATATAAGTTCTTCCACAAAACAAACTTAAGGTGGCATACATAGTAAAAATATTTATGGGTAAATTAGAATTGTGGGTAAAAGAGAAAAAACATTTAACAATCTTACTTTGAGTATTAGACTCGGAAGGGCAAAAGCCATGGTTGTGCTTTAAGTACCATTACATTGAACTGCATTCATCATCAATAAATAAATTTCCTCTCATATAACTCCATCTATTTTGCTTATAAACATGAGTGGTATATGCACCATACTATTTAAAAATATAAATGTTCTATATAAAATTGTACAAATGTATCTAGACATTGTACGTGTGTTTCTCAATCCTAGAATTTAGTTAATTATATAATTATATCAATGTCTAGAATAGAATTCCCTCGCAAAAGATATTTAAACAATTTAGAAAAAACTTAACTCCACAAGTTTCTTACTCATCAAAATAATTCTACTTTAATTTTAAAGCGTAGTCTAATAGAAATTGAAATATAGTTGCACCCTTCACTTAGAGGCTAAGAAGAAGGTTTTCCCTACAAGTGTGTATAACAAATGAAAAAATGTCTCTAAAATAGAATTTAATCTCAATTACTATTCATCATGTTAGATTAATCTCATGCACCCAATATAAATTAAAAGTATATAGATTTTTAAAAGTAAACAAAAAGGGCGAGAAACATATAAAGCCAAACAACCATAAACTCAACATTAACTATTATTGACCTAAAACCTAAAATTTAAATGTGGTTTGCCTGGGTATTAACAAGATCAACTCACTTGATAGAATCAAAATACACTTTGTTATCTATGCACTTTGATAATAGAATCAAATACGTAATATATTTACTTTGTTATTAAACCAAATGAAACAAATTGTATATTTGTGTTTGTGATTGTATATATGCGTTTTTCTTGTTATTAATTATTAAAGATTTAATTGAGTTGACATATTCAATATTAGTAGACATATTTAAAGAAAAAATGTCACTTTACCGATAACATCTCCCTCATATACATATTCAATATTTTTTTTTAACCACATGGTGAATCGGTAACTACTAGTCCTAATCTATGGGAGACCCAGGATAAATCCTCATAGCTGCCACTATAACACCAAGAGTACATCCAACTACCAGCAAGTCGATATACTAAGATCCTATGGTTTTAGCAAAGTGAGACTCTCGTGCCACCAAGGTGAGGGTGGGGAATCTGCTTCTCGAGCATCCACCATAGCAGGTCAGTGTACTCAATGAGATTTGAACTATGATCTCCTAAGCTTCGCCCAAGTAGACTTACTGTCAAACCACACATCACTATACCATATACATATTCAATATTCGCTGACATATATTTAAAAAAAAAATGTAACATTACTTACAACATCCCTCCTCATACACTGGGCTATAGAGCACCTCTTAGTGCAATTACTTTTTCTCTTTTAATTAAATTGATTAATTAAAAACAAAAACAAAAACAAAAAAAAACAAAAACCAAAAACAAAACAAGAACAAAAAAAACATGATAATAATTTAAAATAAAATTATAATTTAGTTCATTTTCATGATTTTTTAAAGCTTGGCAATATTTGATATGAAGTAAGTGTTTCAATTGCTATGTATGTTTACTATTTATTTGCTGCACTAGTATTATGATATTTTAAAAAAATAGTAATTTTTACTTTACTTTTAATGTTGGGTGAACTTTTACCTAGTAAACTTTAAATATAGCAATTCACTACTAAATATTCCATAACCTAATATCTTTAAATAGATTATCAATAGTAAAACTTTAACTAGATTATCAATAGATTATCAATAGTAAAACTTTAACTAGATTATCAATAGCAAAACTTTAACTTTTGGTGATCCCCTCATTAATGAGTAACCTCTGGATCTTATAAAGTGGACGCTTTCATGTTAAATAATTGTCCATTACTATCTAGTATGGTTTATTCAATGATGATGATCACCTAACAATTAACTAACTCATAAATATCGTTATGAAAAATAATTAACTAACTCCTAAATAAATTAAAGTAGGAATGTTAAGGCATGACCCTAACATCAATGGTGCTTTTTAGTAAAATTGACTTTCCAAATTTTCATATATAAGATGGAAGGGTCAGTTTAGCCTAAATGCCTCTTGGGATAGTTTGTATCCCCCATAATTGTCTGTCACCCTTAATCCCTCCCCGTGAGGTTTGAACTTAAGGCTTGATAGAGAATAAACCTTACACAAACCAACTAGTTTACATATCATGGGTTAGAATGGACTCATTCTTTTTTTAGAAACTTGAACAAAACTATTTTCATACAATCCTATATGTTGATAAATTTTCTTCATAATAATATATGCTGAATTTCAATTTTTTTTAATGATGAATAATAAATATAGATTATCCCAATAAATATAATTTTTGGTGTGGGATATAAAAGATATAAGGTTTAAACATTTTAGATGGTCATGTTTGGTCATTTGTGATGGGAACATCAATTCTCTAGCCATGGGCCCCATGAAAATAATCATAGGGAAGACCATATTAAATTTGAGTTAACATGTGGACAAATTCAATCTTTTAATGAGTCGTTTTCTTCTTCTTCTTCTTTTCTTTCTTATTTCTTTTTTTCTCAGGAACAAATCTCTTCCTTAATTCATTTATTTTTTAATTCCAACTACCAACCTTTTTAAAATTGGCTAAAAACTCTAATCATAAAGTTTCATTATCAAGGGGTGGCAGGAGGGGGATGGATTCTCTTAAATCCCAATGGAGATCGGGAAGCAACTTTTGTTTGGGGGTTGGGCCATAAAACAAATCATCTTGTTAAAATGTACGGGTTTCTCCATGGCCTCAAGTTGGCCACAAATCGCGACATCTCTTCCATAATCATCTTGGGGGATTCCCTCATCATAATCTAGCACCGTCAATCGGGCTCTCTTCCAAAGAATAACTTCCTCTCGCTTCTTTTTCAAAGAATAGTTTGCATCCTAGACTCAATTCTGCATAAGTCCTTCTTTCACATCTTTCACAATTAGAACAAAAATGCATTTATTCAGGAAAATATTACATGTCGACTAGAAGAATGTCAATGTGAGATTAATGTTCCCTTAGTTGGAATGTTTTTAATGACACCTTTAAAGGATGATCCTAGCTCCATTCCTCTCATTAGAATCGAAGGCTTAAGTAAAAATACATTTTATGATATGAATAATGGTAAAGGCATCCCTCCTATGCTCTGGATGCTTGTCTTTAAGAGTAATTTGAGGATCAACAAGTGGTGGAGTGTGTATGTCACATTGCATGAGGTGGAAACCTACCTAAATGAAGTCCAAAGGTGCATTTACTTAAGGCATGCGAAGATGTTTGAATTTGAACTCCTCTGCTTCACCACATCCGTCTTTGTACAGGTTTGATAGCTAGTAATCAGGTTAAATTTATGAATTCAATGATGACGTCATTCCCAGAAGCGTGAGATCCCCTGAATTACTAGTTGCATTCATGGTGGATGATACCACGATTACGATGTAGGATTTCGTTTAAAGCCATACTTATTCGGGTCTCTATAGCTAACTCTCTATCTAGTGGAATTTTCAATCTTCCATTCCATGTTTTGAGATTCTTCATCGAACTAGGTTGGGGATCTTCTTACTCTCAGCTAGCTCAAGGCTCTTCTCCATATCTACAAAAATCTGGTACAAATCGCCATCAAAAGCAGTAGAGGAGTCAATTTTTCTCCAAAAAATAAATTTGGTAGTTTTAATTGTATTAGTAGAGGCTTCCAATTCCACTCAAAAGTATCTTATGCCACCCTATGTGTTCATTACAACAGCTCTAATGGATAGAAGGGGCCTTTTGCATGGTTCATTGTCTTTATACCCTTCATTTTCAATTGGGCTTTCCCCTCAAAGGTGTCATCTCCTACCTCGTAGTCTTCTCCTACAGTGTTGTCTTTCTTTAGGCCTTTCTGCTCGAGGAGCTCCTTCTTCTCTAATGAGATTGGTTCTCTATGTATCCTTCGAGGCATGAATACTATGGATATCAAGGATGCTCCCTCCTCCTCCTTCGATAACTCTATACCTCATAAGCTATGCCTACACCTCCTAGTATATAGGAAAGACGAGATAAGTGACCTCCACCGACAGATTGGCCAATAGTCAACTAGTATTCTCTTCTTGACAAAGGAAATTCAGAGGCAACAAGCTAGAATTGATCATCTATAAAATGAGATGGATTGGATTCATCGCCAATTAGTAGACTTGTAAGACTAGAGAAATTTTGATGAAAACCAAAGCATGGTCAATAATGCCCTTGGTGGACCTTAGATAAAATGTCCATTAACCCTCCCCATAAGCTATCTTTTTTCCATGCAAATGAATTTTGTTATGTGGCCAATTCTGTAGAGCATACAATAGTAGTAGTTTTTGGATTAGATATGTCTATAGTAGCAATCTAGTTATAAATTTTGAAATTCCTATCATGGTTCTCCTTAACGATCTTGTATCTTTAAACAAAATGTAAATTTTCCCTAGTAACTTATTGTGTTCAGGCACAGACTTAATAGCAAAACTTCTCATTTTTTGTCAAAAAAATAAAAAAATAAAAAAATAAAAATAAAAAATAAAAAATCATTATCAAAATTCCATTAACTAAATGGAAGTACAACAATATTCCCATGAAAGTTGAGAAAGAATATTAACTAAAAAATAGTTGAATCTATCATTTATTAACTTACTTCGTCATACCATAATGAAAGATGAATTCTTGTTATACGGAAATTAATGAGATGGTTTATAACTTCATTATAGATGATATCATATCATATAACATTATATTAAAGAAAATAAAATAAAAAATAAACAATTATGTTTATGCGTGTGAGAGAAAACATTATAGATGTCAATTCATATTAATCGCAGATATAGTAATGTTAATAAGAATTAAATAATTAAAAATATATATAAAAATTGATCCTTTTGAATGATTTGATAAATCATATTTAAATAAATTTTTGATAAATAAATAGATTCTTTTAATTAATTAACTTTCCAATGTCTTTATGTTCATAAATAGTCTAGATCTATTTCAACTCTAGATCTACCAAGCTTTGAGAGGGATCAAATCCCTTTTTACTCTAAAAGAGGTTTGCACTTCAAGATATTTGATCTCGACGCTCGGTAGATCTAGAGTGAAATTTACCAAACATCAAGATCAAATATCTTGAAGTGAAGTGAAAACCTCTTTTAGAGGGAAAAGTGATTTGATCCCTCTCAAAGCTTATATATATATATATATATAATTGGCAAAACCATGGGTTTTCAAAACCTATAACCCAAAAACTGCCAATAGTAAATAAACTATTTTTTGTTTGCTAAGTTGTGTAAGTCCCGAGATGACCACACCCTTAGCCTTTGGCTGATAAGCGTGACCTAGGGGCATCTAAGCCATCAAAATCACTTGGGGATCGCACTCGACCTGGGCTACACTAGCCCTTAACATGGATAGATTTTTACCCATGAAGTTTTGAACCAATGACCTTTACAAAGTGCCTTAACAATACACCCCATCACTATATATTCTACACCTCGTGGGCAGTAAATTGATTATTTTACCTCAAATTTTTCTTTTTCTATCAAACAGATTCTATTAATTCTTCAAAATATTACAAGATATTTGCTTGAGTTCCAGTTCTCTCCCATCCTCACTCCTACTAGATTTGTTGGCTAGAAGGGACATACAAAAACTAATAGCAAAATGTCAAAATTTACATTATACCCATAAATAAAATGTACGAAGCACCGAAAACACAAGGAAACTACAATTGTAGTCCAACACCCTCAAGGATCTTGAGGATGTACCAGTGCTTTACCAACACTAAGAATGTTTGGAGGTCTAGAGTCCCCGTGAACATGAAACTCCAAGTAATCAATCTAGTCCTTGATCTGGTCTAGTTGTTCATTTTTTCGTCTTTGGCTCCGTCTAAGTGAGGCCAACCTATCTCGTTGATTGTGTTGTAAATCATTCATGAACATTATCGCTTTGTTTCTATCCTCATGCCTTTGTTTCCCCATTTCGATTAGACGTGCATTAACACTTCAAATTTTCATGTCCAAAGAGTCCAAAGAAGATGGCATATCAACATGGCTAGGTGACAGAACACGGTCATGAGCCAATTCTCCATCGAACCCAGCCTTGACACCTCCATCACCCTACACTTCCCCCACCAATCCTCCACGTCTCACCAAATATTCACAAGGTCCCCCACCACACTTGGGCATGCCCCCATCACCTGAGCATTTCTCTAGTTGACTCAGACTGACAAGACCAACTATGGACACTGACCCAAGAGTCATGATTCGACAAAGGAGCCCTGCGGCTAAGCTCAACGTTGGAAATGCCACCAAGCACCGTGCAAATATCCACCAAGTTCCCATTAAGAACACCCCCTGGAACCTAAGGGGACCCCTTGGGTACTACACCCGAAGCAGCCAAAGAACTCAACATCTAGGAGCAAAAGCAAAGGGCATAGTGCTATGGGATTCTAACCCCATCCCTGAAGCGACAAAGGGACATAATTACACAACTGAAATTCTTGAAGGCTGAAAAAGCCTCATTGAATTCCATAAGGAGTGAAATGGAAAAGGCACAGATAGAATAGACTCTTGGTACCACACCCAAACTTCCAAATGCAACGATTCTCCTAGGGATAATATGTAAAACCAAAGTACTTGCCAGACTAGCAGAAGAAAAAACCCACTCCATTTTGGTTTTCACGATAGGACAGTGTAGAAGAGCTCTCTTCCTCTCCACTCCTAACCAACATTAGAGTAATTCGCCACCTTCCAACACATCGGGGTCCCAAATCCTGTGAATTAGCACCCCAGAGCAGTCACGACACAAGTCTATCCAATCTGTTATGTCCTTGCTCTCAAGAATGAATAGTCTAGTCAGCATGCACAGGTTGGTGACTTGTGCATACTCTATGTTGCCCTTATCAACTTCGCTATCGCCCATAACCAAAGAAAACAATCGTCAGAGTCAAGTTGTCATCCATATTATAAACCATATGCCTTGTCTCTAAAACATTCTAGGCACCCTACACCCCTTGTCGATGGTACACCTCATATGTCATATCATAAACATGTGGGCGGATCAGGTTTACTCCCCACCCCATCAATGCCACTATGCTCATCCACCCCCATCAGAGCTTACCTCAATTTTATTATTAGTATTATTATTATTTACTTTATTTTTTTATTTTAATTTTATTTTTATACAATTTGATCAAGTCAAAATGTTTACATAACAAGCCTATATCCATCTTAACTCGGGATCTACCAAATGCCAAAGAGATCAAATCTCTTTTCACTCTAAAACAAATTTGCCTCTCAAGAGATTAATCTCTCTTGAAGCTTAGTAGATCCAGAATTAAAAATAAATTAAACTGATTTAATTATTAATTATAATCATAATTATAATTATTTTATTTTATGCAATTTGATGGAGTCACAAAATTTAATTAATCATTATAATGGTTTAACTTTGTTATTCTATTTATTTTATATTTATATAATTTTAACTAATCAAAATGTTTTACCAACATGGGAGGATATTACAATATTTCTTCTTTCCTTACTCTCTTCCAAAAGCAAGTCTCCCTACACCTAAAAATAAATAAATTTTAAAAATCATTTTTATATTATTATTCTTATACCAATGCCATTGTACCGTTGAGAGTAAATTGTTTTCAAAGAATATAATGCAAAATAATAAATAAATGAATTAAGGTAAGGCAAAACGAATGGACTTGGACCTGAATGGTCCCCTTCAGTGTACTCTCAACAACCTTTCCCTAGAGTTCACTGGATGAGCAATCGTAACTCTGACCTCAAAAACCTACTGGCTAAATGGTCCCCCTTCAGTGTACTCTCAACGACCTTCCCCTTGAGTTGACTGGATGAGTAAGCATAACTCTAATCTCAAAAACCTTTGGTCCAGGTCGCTCGCCACGTGGACCAACCATATTACATTGTCACCGATAATAGCCCGTAGATGCCATCCAATGGTTGTGGGAAGTGTCCCAATTAAAATACATGAGTACCCGCCGTCAAGAAAAACTTGGGGTTGTGCTCCCCCCACGTGATCGCAGACATGGACGCGCCGCCCCCAAGACAACATAACGGTCACAAAGACAATAATAAAACCCTAGCACAAAGCGACAAAAATCACATGACCGTTCGAACATTTCCAGCTATTCCAATTTTGAATTTAAAAAGCTCACCCCTAGCCTTCTTACAGCCATCCGCCAGTGTCGTGATCTGGAAAAGTAAAACTGACCTGCTGAGTGCTCAACACCCAAGGGACCATCTCCAGCCCACCCTGTCACAGTGAGCATGTCCATAATGGCTAAAAAGCTCAGTGTGGGCAACACTGCATCGGCAGTATCAGAGTCTGCTTGTAGTTGTATTTCTGAAGATCTTAAAATGCCTCAGGGCGAGGTCTGCAGTTCGAATCTCCAGGCCGCCTTAGGGCCTTGCCTGAAGGAGGCAGATAAGCAGCACCTCGTAGGGGATGGAGATGAGAAATCTCTGCGCGGAGAATGCATTAAGCTCTCCATCATGCTGGTTTTCATGGCCTCTGCCTCAGTTGCAGTCTTAGCCCCTGAAGCTCTGCCTGCTCTTCTTTCATCTATTCACAGCCATTTTCTCCTGTTGTCCACCAAGCTCTCTGTTTACAGGCTTAGGGCATTTGCAGACTTCCAGGGAATTTGGAAAAAGTCTCAAATCTCTGGAAGTGAAATTCACTTGGCATTAGCTGGAACTTTAATTGGCCTTATCATCTTGGCCCTAAGGTTCTTCAGTCTTTTCACTGGGAGGGACCCAATGATCCCAAATAAGCCGAGTGTTTCTGCTGCTGTAGAAATTTCTCCGGATTTCAAAGCCCAAACCCCAAGTGAGTCGGGAAGCAGTGAACATGTTTCAGCAGAGAATACTCCCTGTTCTGAGAAACAGGACCCTATTTCGAGCCCATTAGAGGATAGCCCCGTGCCTTGGAAGCCTATCTCCAAGCCTGAAGTTAGTCTCATTTTCGAGTATTCTCCAGCAGAGATGAGTACTTCAGAGAAAAAAGTTAACCATGGGCAGTCTTTTTTAACCAGAGATGATACTGTGCAGAGGCCTGAGAGAAGATCTCGAAGAAAAAGCATGGTTTCCACTGTGATACAGAACGCAGCTTCCCAAGATATTTCTGTTGGTTCTTCTCCATATGGAAATTTTATGGCAGATGAAAGAGAGGTTTGATTCTACTCCGAAGTCTATTATTTTTCCGTATTATAAAACTCATTGCCAGGTTTCTTATCCTCTAAGGTGTGTAAGGTGTGAAATATGTTGTATGTGGATGTATCTATAACATTGTTTGGTATTTTAGAATAGTTTTTTTTGCTAAATAATACTACTAATAATTTTTATTTTTTGAAGTTCAAGTAGTATAAGAGATTTTTTTTCTTTGTGGGAAAAGGGATTTTAGATGTAACATATCTCATATATCTGGAGCTGTGGAATGTTTCTCTTCATAATAATTCTCTTCCTGCAAATAGTATATGAAAATGTAAAAATCACAAGGTTTGTGTTATAGTTTTAGGAACCCTCTCGGTGGTGACAGATCTGGTTAACCTGGATTTATGTTTGGATTTGGGGATTTTAAAATGATTTCAAATGGTTAATGTGCATTGAGATTTTAAAATCATTTCAAATGATTGTTGTGCATTTGATGCAGGCTTCTGCAGGGGAGAAGCAACTACAGGAAAGCACTATGCCGTTGAGAAGGTCTAGCCGAATTCGAAATCAGGCGCTTTCTCCGCCCTCAGCTGGTCGAATGCTCATTTCATCAAGGGGATAATCATGCCACCATTATTTTGTCTACCAGTTCAGTTTCTCTGTATTATCTGTGCACACATTTTCTTGCTAACGAAGATCTGTATAACAGAGTTAGAGAATGGAATTTCTCATCTCTTGGAAAGAAAATTTGTACTCTTTTAAACTGGTAATTAATTTGTGGGTGTTTGCAGCTAAGAAACACCAAGGAAGAGGGATGTATGCTCTGTTTTTTATCACTGAATACAATATTCTTTCAGCAGAACAACAATTTTTGTGTTATGCTTTGAAATGTTGTGTTTTTAGTGCGGCAAAAGGTTTCTCTGATTTAGTAGATTGTAGGAATCTGGCCAGAGGAGGAGGATTCCTGAAGCCACTGTGTTTATTTTTAATCAAATTTAAGGACAATTATAATACTTAAATTATTTATGAAGAATATAATTGTAATTAAAATCTATCTTAAATTTTAGATAAAGAGTTGAGATAATATTTATTATAGATATTAAAATAATTTCAACAACTTTAATAATAACATTTAAATTTGAAAGCATTTTCACAATTTGTTTTAAATTTGAAAATAAAAATACGTTATAAGACCTTTTAACAGAATTAAAGGTAAAATCAACCATACCCACTGTGAGAGGGACACGTTGGTTTTGAGATAATTAGATGCTGAGAAGTTAATATGGACTAAACGTAGTCATTGTATTATGATTATATAATTTTTCACCAACACCATTTAACAGCTTTTAATCTGAAAGTAAATGTTTCGGAATGGATCTTGTGATACACCCAAAATATATAATAACCAAGATATTATAATTAAATATAATTGTGGTTTGGCTCACTCTCCCCCCTCGGATCCATCGACCACTTCAGGTCACTCTCATTCATATAACCTCCAATCCCGAGCAGCTCATCCTCCTGAGCATGTAGGGATTGGATTAAATATAATTATTGTCCCTGGTTTGGCTCACTCTCCACCCCTCGGATCCATCGACCACTTCAGGTCACTCTCATTCCTATATGACCTCCAATCCTTAGCAGCTCATTCTCTTGAGCATGTAGGGATTGGATTGACCTCTCCTTTTCGTATTTCCAAGAACACCGGGGTTGACAATCCCACATTTTTAAAGCTATCTTGCAGGCTCGAGTGGAAGTGACACATGGTAGACACTAATTGGGTACTTAGAGCACCGAATATCCTCCTTCGACCACCCCATGAAGTGGTTATCCTTTAACTGTAGAGGTTTGGCTAGCCCTCCCAAAAAACTAGCCCTTAGAAGATTATTTGAATCTGGGAATGTTGATATCATCTTCCTTCAAGAAATTCTTAGTTTGGTTGATCTGGTCATTCATGTTATGCAGTCATTGAAGTCGGGTTGGACCTTCCATGCTCTTGACATCATTGGGCGATTCGGAGGTCTTGCTCTAGGCATAAACCCTCGCACTATCCAACTCAAGGCCTCATGGGGAGGATTTGACTTCATTGGTATGGACATCTACTCCTCGGAGTTTGACATGGACTTCAGGATTAACAATGTATATGCCCCCTGTCAAAACAGAGCTGATTTTTGGAACCACCTCCTCAATCTATCCTTTGTCAGATCTGACAATCTCATTTTGGGTGGGGATATGAATTTCTCCATTGGATATGGGGAATCTTGGGGTTGCAATGCACAAGTGGATCCCTTATCTGACACTATGGAGCGGCGTCACGAACCACACCACTTGATTGACATACCTATGAACAAATCGCAACCTACATGGCGCAACCGAAGAACAGGGGATGTTGCTCTGGCCAGGGGTTTGGATAGGTTCCTCATCAAGGAACCTCTGGTAAGAACGCTATCAAATTATAGACAGTGGATTAGATCTGGTGGAATATTTGATCATTCTCCCATCTTCATGGAGATGTCGGGTCCTTTCCAGAAGCATAGGGCCCCTTTCAAATTCAATACCACCTAGTTAGAGGACCCAACCTGGTCACAAATTACTGGCGCTCTCATCCATGTGCATTGGGGAGAACCATTGCTGAAGGTTTTTGTCATAACCTACTTGAAATCAAGAGATTATCTATTAAATGGGCAAAAGACAAACGAGATCAGGATGAATAGACTCTCATTACCATTGAGTCTAATCTGGTTGATCTCTTGGAATAGCAAGGGCGAGGTTTTTTATCTGCAGAGGCTAATTCAAATCTCATCAACCTGGAGACTTAGAGATCCAAAATTCTAAAAGATCTAGAAGGAACATGGCGCCTAATAAGTCGTTAGATCAAATCCCATTGACCTAGAGACTCAGAGATCCAAAATTCTAAAAGATCGAGAAGGAACATGGTGCCTAAGAATTTGGGCTATTTGGCTTCAGGCTCGCGATGAGAATACAAAGTTTTTCCACAGTTATGAATAGGGAAGAAAATTCAGCAACACCATTTGGCACATGCCATCTGAGGATGGTCAACTCGCAACATCTTTTCATCAGGATGGGTAATTCACATTTCCATAAGCTTTTCAAGGCCCCCCCTTGCCAAAATAGTACAGATTGCTAGACTTTTCCTTCGGTTTGTGTATCCGGAAGAGGTTGAGGAGCTTACATATCCTGTTACTATGAGAGAATTGGAAAGCACGCTAAAATGGTTCAAAAAATATAAGAGTTCGGGACCTGACGAATGGACCATTGAGTTTTACTTAGCCTTTTATGATACTATTGGACAGGATCTTCTAAAGGTGGTGGAGGGTTGCAAGATTTCTGGGAGAATGTACGAGGCCATCAACTCTACCTTCATCGCCCTCATCCCCAAAACTGACTCTCGTATATCTTTCAATGATTTCAGACCTATTTCACTGTGCAACTGTCTATACAAGATCATCGCCAAGATTATTGCCAATAGAGTTAAGCCTATCCTATCATCTCATCTTTCACCGAAACAATTTGCTTTCCTCCATAATAGACATATTCATGAGGCTATTGGCACAACTCCAGAAGCCCTCTACTCCATTAAGACAAAAAAGCTTAAAGGTGCCATCCTAAAAATTGATCTCTCAAGATATTTTGATCGGGTGAGCTGGCTCTATCTCAGAATGCTACTCACCCATTTAGGCTTTCCTCTTCCCTTCATTAATTAGATCATGTGTTGCATCACCACTATCTCTTTCAATGTCCTAATCAATGGATCTGCTTCCAACCTTTTTCACGCAGAACGTGGACTCAGACAAGGATGCCCCCTCTCACCACTCCTCTTTCTACTGGTCATGGAGGGACTTAGCAAATTAATAGCCATGGCCAAAAGAGAGGGGCGCTTACAAGGACTCAACATATCATATTAGTGTATTCTCACCCACTTCCTCTTCATTGATGATGTGCTCATCTTTCTCAATGGAGGCATTCGGGACACCACTGCATTTTATGACATCTTGTTGCTCTTCTTTTTGGCCACAGGTATGGAGCCTAATCGATTGAAAATCCACTATCACCCTCTTATCCTGCACTCCACAGGAAGCTCAAGTTATACAACAGAAATTCCCATTCCAGAGCCATGAACTAGATGATGGGCTCAAATACCTTGGATTTTGGATCAAACCACACTACTACAAGATCGTTGACTGGATATGGCTTGTGGCCAAGATTGAAAAAAACACTACTCAACTGAAATCACATATTCCTTTCCAGGGCGGGTCGATTAGTGCTAATTAAATTAGTCTTGGAGGCTACACCTATGTATTGGATGTCTCTAGCATGGATTCCTGAAGGAATTTTATCCCGGATACAAAAACTTTTGCTGCAGATTCCTTTGGAATGGTTATAAGGAAGGGAAACCTTTTGCCTGGGTAGGCTGGAGACACATTGTTATTCCAGAGAAATGGGGTGGTTAGCGATTGAAAGACCTATCCTCATTTTCTCATGCACTAGCTACTAAAACGGGATGGCTTATCCTTACCTCCCATAGTCTTTGGATAGAGGTGATTCACTAAAAATATATTTGGCCACATTAGATTATGGATTGGATTCGCTTGCCTGCTTGGCAGAGAAATGGGACATCCATGGTATGGTGCACTGTATTACACACCTTACCCACCATCAGGAATGGATTCACTTGGAGAATTAGAGATGGTTTATCTGTGGGAATTGGCATTGACCCCTGGACGGGTTGTGGAAACATGTTTCGCCTCCCCCCTCACCTCACTCATTTTCTCAAGAACGAAGATATTCTTGTGATAGCTCATATTGTTGACCCTGGGAATCCCACAGTTTTCACACAAGCATGGAAAACTACTAAGCATCTGTGTATTCTTATGCGATGGCAGCAAGATTGGGATGGTTATATTAATGCACTGACAGAATCTCATGTTAGATTAAAGGATGGAGTCAATGAACTCATTTGGGCACCTGCTGATCAGGGCACTTACTCCCCAAAAGATGGTTATCCCATCATTCATGTTGCCCACAGGCCACATGAGCTATTGGATTGGTGGCATAGTCTTTGGAAATTAAAAGCACCTCCGCAAACTAAACTATTCATGTGGAATGTTTTACGAAACAAGATACCAACAGGGGTCAATCTAATGAAACGATCCTTCTCCGGTCCGTCTTGGTGTGTGCTCTGTCATCAAGCAGAGGAATCAAATGATCACCTTTTTCTGTTCTGCCCCACGGTGCTTCACATTTGGGAACAGGTTCTAATTACATTATCCTTAACCAACAGATGGCAACGTCTCAATGTTTTAGATGTCTGGAATCAATGGAGGGCTGGGTCCTTGAACCAAAAAGTTCATTGTCTTCCATTGCTTACCTGTTGGACTATTTGGCTCAATAGGAATGGGATCATTTTCAGAGATAGAGTGGCTCGTTGGCCGTCATCCATTACCCAAATTGTATCTGCCTATCATGAAATCCCGAAAGAGAATCACACCCCTGTTGGTCGCTTCGTGACACCTGAAGTCATTGATCACAATCTACCTTGGGCATATTTTGATGGTGCAACACAAACACATGCGTGTGGGGGGATGGGCGGCGGGGGGGAGTTATTGCATAAAACTGAAAATCATCTAGACTTCAGAGTTCATATGGGCTTGGGGATGGCGAAAACCAATTTTGGAGAATTTATTTCTCTTAGACACCTCCTACATTTTGCACTCGCACATGCATGCAATCACATTCAGTTATTTGGAGATTCTAAAATCATCATCAATTGGTTCAACAATGCCTTTTCATGTCATATGCACTCTCTTAGAAATGTTTTGGATGAAATCATGATCTTAAAAGCTCAATTTACTTATATCTCTTGTCAACATATTTACAGGGAGCGCAATATGGTTGCTGACCAACTTTCCAAGGAGGCCACAGTACATCCCAGAGGACTATGGATAATTCAAGAGCAGTAAGGAGAAGAACATTACCAGTATTATCATAGTCCATATATAGACCAGTTTTACCAGCGGGCCGCTAGGCCCTAATTTTTAGAGTATATGGCAGTGATTTCTATCATTACTTGTTTTATACATTGTATATATCCTTTATATGAACTTTTTCAGTATTCTTGTGTGGTAAATTATGTACAAACTCATATTTTTTTATGGCCACGGCCAAACTCACTGCATATGCCATACATACATCTACTACATGTAATTTTTCTATGTTAACAGAAAATTACGATTCTTTCCCACAGAAACAAATTAAACATAATTATTATTATTTATTATAATTATTATTAAGTTATTAAAAATCTATCACCAACATATTTACAGGGAGCGCAATCTGGTTGCCGACCAACTTTCCAAGGAGGCCACAGTACATCCAGAGGACTGTGGATAATTCAGGAGGACTGTGGATAATTCAGGAGCAGCAAGGAGAAGAACATTACCAGTATTATCATCGTTCATATATAGACCAGTTTTACCAGCGAGCCGCTAGGCCCTAATTTTTGTAGCAGTGATTTCTATCATTACTTGTTTTATACATTGTATATATCCTTTATATGAACTTTTTCAGTATTCTTGTGTGGTAAACTATTTACAAACTCATATTTTTTTATGGCCACGGCCAAACTCACTACATATGCCATACATACATCTATATTACATGTAATTTTTCTATATTAATAAAAAATTACGATTCTTTCTCACGGAAATAAATTAAATATAATTACTATTATTTATTATAATTATTATTAAGTTATTAATAATCTACCATTTATAAATAAATTATAAAATAATTATTTAATTATAATTTATTTATTTTTTAAATATATAAATTATTATTTATAATTTATCAATTTTTATTATATTAATGAAGAATATTTACAAATAATGAATAGAAAAATGAGATCGTACCTTATGCATAAGTATTTTACAAGTCAACCATTAATGTTATATATGATGGATATATATATTATTATATTTTTAAAATATTTTGAAATTAAATAGTATATATTTTAGCGTATATACATTATTAATTGTTCTACTATAAGTGCCTATATATATATTTTTTTTTTCCATAAAATGGTAAAGTGCAACTTTTCATTAAGTATAAAAGGAGTACAATAATGACATAGGCCTAAAATATAAAAGGCTTATGTTGTTAGCATTATGTTATGTTTCAACCAATAAGTCAAGCAAAAGTCATGAAATAAATAATAATAATTATGGGTGAAAAATAAGTATAGAGGGTTTTAGAAAGACATAATACCACTTGATCTCGAAAAACCTCACTATATCCATTAAGGATTATTCTGTGTGAAATGGAAAGACCATCATCAAACTTCATATAATTTGCATATAATTTCAAAAAGGATCACATGTGTTTAAGATTGGCTATGTGGGTCATAAACTAACTAATCACTCACTAGGATTTTGTGAAGCCATACCATGCAAGAAGCTCCATGTGGTATTAATGGTGTTTGAATGCTAGTTCCTCTATGCGATTATTTTTTAACGTTTTGTCTAATTTTCATTGATAGTGAAGGATTTTTCACAATAACAATAATGGAGTGATGCACTAATATTTCAAAGATATATATTTAATTTAATCATAACAAACACTTTATAACATTATTCAATAAATAAATTTTCAAATTTTCAAATAATTATTATTTCAATTTATTTTATTATAAAAATAATAAATATTTGTTGAAATAGTTATGATAATTATTATTTTTAATTTATTTCAATATAAAAAAGATAAATATTGGTAGGTGAAATAGTTTTGAATTAATTATTTGTGATTGTGTAAAACTTTTGAAAGGTAGTTAATTATTTTATTAACTTTAATTTTTTTCCCGGATGCAAGTGCTTAAGGCTGAAATTAAAGCGATGGGACAGGCGAGCAGTGATGGCCACCTGCCCGCCATGCGCAGAAGCGCTGTGTCCACATGGGGGAAGGGGCATTCTCAACGGCGCAGGTTCAGGAATAAAAGAACGCAGCAGAGGAGCATTAATGCTCCGTTCAACTCCGCATGCGAAACAGGGCTCGGCTCCTCAGCTCCCATGAATGCCTAGTAATGGCGGGAGCGCCTCGAGGCAAGGGCGGGTGAAATATTAACGGCTGCAGCATTGGACTTACCATGTTAATTCAGGCTTGGCTCGGGGTTCTTCTGCTACCTCTGGCGCTGTTGGGGTTGAGCCCTGGTCCGAATTCTCAGGCCATTCCCTCAATTTCGAATTCTCAGGTCATTCCCGACCTCTGTCCGTTTGTTTGGTATATGAATTTCCTACAGGATCCTCACCTGTCTGTTAGGTCCACTCCACCGCCTGCGTTTGATTTACTCTGTATTTTGAAATCCAATTTGGCTCTATCCAACCCTGCAATTATGGTTCGGCCTCGACAGTGAATGCTAAGCCGTCGAGGCTCCACCCATGGCGGGTCCTCGCGCCCTTCAATCGATGCGGAGACCTCCCATCATTGTCATTGCCACTGCCATTGCCCTCACGCTGAAGGTGCACGTTTTCTTAGGCCTAGCCAATTTCTGGAAGCCAGCTCTCCTGGATCATCTTCCTCGCCCTCCTTTGGCTCAGCAGTTTTCACTTTCAATAGTTCTCTGAACCGCCCCCGGATCAACGCCCATGTTTCGGTGCTTTTCATTGAGGAGGCCCAAGAAGAGGGCGAATCCAGCGCTCAAAGGGAGATGACACCACTAGTTGATACCACGAGAGCTATGGAGACGCCCTCTGCAAATCCCATGAAGGTAACAGAGAGACCATCGAGCCAGAAGGAGGATGTCAAGATGGAGCCTGTCACGACTGCAGCAGAGGAGGTCCAAGCACAGGACATGGAGGAATACGGCTGGTGCAGGATAGTGGAGGAGGTTCCTGAAGATTAACTGCGGCTCCTTCTCAGGTCACGTGGCCCGTAAGGAAGGGATTTTGTCTATTCCGTTTTTTTTTGCTATGTCATTGTGTCAAAGCTGTTGTGTCAATGTGCCAATGCTGTAGAGCATTTGTCTGTGTTCAAGGTTTGGTTTTTTACACATGGATGGATACTGCTCTGTGTCAAAATGTTTTTGAACTCCCCTGCGCGGGAATGGTCTTTTTGATTCCTCTAGCCCCTGCGTGGGAAAGACTAATGGTCTGGTTCGTCCTCTTAACTGCGAACGCTGTTGTTCCACACTGCCATTACCTCGAGGCAGCTGGTTCTTTTTGACAGTTTGATTGTAATTGTACTCTGTTTTTGTATATAATAGAATATTTTTACCGAGAAAAAAAAAACTTTAATTTTTTAAACATATATATTATTATTTATAAAATTTAAAAAAATATGAATTTTTTATTAGTTAATAATAAAATATGATTTTTATTAGTTAATAATAAAATATGCTTTATTAGTTAATAATAATGATATTCAATTTTTTTAATTTTATTATAAAACCAATTGTAAAATTTAATTTAATTTTAAAAGAAAATTTTTTAAAGTGTTATTTAGCTATACCATTTAATGTTATTGTTTTTTAAAGAAATAGAATAAATCTAGAAGTTTCCATTCTGCTTATAAGATTTATTTGTTTGCCATTAGCTTGAGTCATGGAAGATGACTTGGTTGACTACTCAAGTGATCCATGGAAGGGGTACAAATTTGGTCAAATTCATGCAACTGCACTTCCTCCTTGTTGTAGGTTTCCTTAGATAGTGTCTTGTCTTCTTTGTCAACTAATGATGATACAACTAAATCAATGGTAGATCTATAGATGACCATGCCCATAGTTGCTTCTAATGGCTAATCAAAAAAAAAATTAGAGGTATCTTTTTAATACAATAAATTTTACAAATTATATATATCACATTCATGCTCTTAGTGTGGTTCATTTATCACCTGTACAAATAATATATTAAAATGAACAAATATGATATTAAAGTTTATAAAAAAATCATCCTCAAATAGAGTTTGTATTATCTCTGCATGAATTATCTTGTTATTTTAATTGTAATTTTTATCAATATAAAATTGTATATCTTTATTGTTTTTTACTCTAATTTAACTATATTTAGACTAAGTTAGAGTAGTTACTTTGTAGCCCTTGTTTAAATGTGGGAGTTGGTTCATACCTTTCAAAGTTCAGTAATTAAACTAAGCGGCAGGGAACGCTAGTTATGCGGCCTTGTTAACTTATGCAATGTTAACGCATAATATGTGAAAATTCATTAATTCAAGTCATTATTACCAAATTTTATACCAAAATCACTAGTTGTCCTTAATTAGATATATGAAATTCCAATACATAGCAACATAAAAATTCAATAATCAAAGCATTTTGTCTTATACCATATTTTACCATGAACTATTGTGAGTCAATAAATTCCTCTTTTTTAGGCCAAAGAAAAATGAAGGGTAGTAACTTGGTTAAATATTAAATAAGATATTGATGAAGGGTAGTAACTTAGTTAAATATTAAATAAGATATTAAGATTTTATGAATATAAATTGTGAAGAAGAAAAATAGTAATTACAAAATTCCTTAAATCTTCCTTAGATATTATCTTAAATTTAAAAGAAAATGTTCGCCATAGCACTTTATGGAAAGAGTCAACGGTGTACACTGGTATTAATGAAATATCAAGGCATTAAGATACCTAGTCCCAACTAATAGTGCTTATGATTTAGAGATATGCTAGATAACTTTATTCAACCCCATGATTAGCTTGGAGACAAATTGGAGTCATTAGATTATGACATATAAATTTTCCTTATAGTTTTTCAAGAAACGCCATTTAGTAACATCTTCTTTCTCAAGCTCACTTAGTTGCAATATTACAATTATTTCCTAACAACTACTATGTAATAATAGTTATAGGTTATAATTTACACTTATGTTGTTGCACCTGCGGAAATTATATTAAATGGTTTCATGATTTGTGCACATATACGTGGATCAAATCCCACCCCCATGCCCTCCAAATTTTAAGCCTTGTATGACAAACACAAAGGGAGGTCATCATGGACCTCAAAGGAACAATTGAAACTTCATTCACATGGGGAATTGGTATTTTATCCAATTATTAAGCATAAGCTTATGCACTATGGCAATGATTGAAAGTAGTTAAAGGTATAGGTGCTTGATCTATGGTTGTGATGGGAGAGACTCCAAGGCAATCATTAATCATATGGTCTTCGACTCTATAGTGCTTGATAATTCTTAATATCCATAATTGTTAAAATTTCATATTATCATGTTATGTGGGAGAACAATTCTAAAGACAATCGCTCTACAAACAAAGCTTCAACAACAAACGAGGTGGTGTTTATCGTTAATGGCGTCGCTAATTAACATTTCATCCCTTAAGTCATTATTATGAGTACAAGGGCGTGTATCAAACATTCAACCTATCACATGGCTTGTAGCATTATATTCTACGCTCAATTTGTCAGGATAGTATTGAGTAGGGATACAAGTCCCTCCTAAACTTGATTGAAGCTATGAATGTGCATGCTTTTGAACAAGAAGTTATTATTCTCTCATATTGTGTTGGGATTATGGTTATGTTGATTAGAAAACATCTATGAGAAGCCAGGACTTTAGCACTATGAAGTATAGTAAGAACTCATACTATCTGACTCTGGTTTTTTATTGGTTTTATGTCTCTAGCTCGCTATAATTTTTCTAGGGAACCTCCCGCTTGCAAACTTTCCTATGAAGGGGGGCTCTTAAGCCCTTAGCTTGCCTCTTGTTCAAACACTATAGATTTGGGATCTCCCAAGGTTTTCCTTCAAACTATGTATAGTCGTTTGGGTTTAATTTACCTTTTGGAAAGCATCCTTTGATTTAGAACATAGGAAACAGAGGATCTTCAAGGGACTTGCAAGTGTGGCAAGAGATTTGGAATTTCAATAGTATGGGTATTCGGAATTGGTTGGGGATATTGGTATGTGTCTAGTCCTAATGGCCCTTAAAGAGCTTTGTGAAATATGTAGAGTCCTTAGAAGCCATAAGGAGCATATCCATTGCAATAAGGCATCAATATTTATTGCCACATAACAATTCAAGAGATTGAACTAAAGGTCTCTTCCCATATAGCAACAATTATGGTGACTCTAGTAGTACAAAAGTAGAAATTAGATGTGTTGGAAATAGAGGGTAATCCTCTCATGAAGGGTTTTAGAATAACATAATACCACCTGATTTGGAAAAACCTTGTGAGATCCACCAAGGATTGTTGTGTATGAAATCCAAAGATTATCATAAAAAACTCCTTTGAAGAAACTTCATAATATTTTTAAAAAGGGAGTTAGACACGAGTAGGATTAGTTGCAAGGGTCATAAACCACCCACGAGTAGGGTTTCATCTAGGACCACAAATAAAGCCACATAAATGAAATTTGGCACTAAATAATTGTGATTTACTACTCTTCACCAACAAGGAGTGTGGTAGATAATGCATATAAATGTGATGTCATTTTCAAGAACATAGTTTTTATTAGGAAACAAAAACAATCATGGACACCCCTCTCTGTAATCTTGTGCAAACAAAAATATTGAAGAAGGCTAAATGTTTTTCTTTCTTTTTTTCTTTTTTACCTCTAGTTTACCCATTATCTGAATTTGATAAAGGCATCATTGTTGAAATTTTAATTTTTTGGGTTAGTGAAATTGTTCCTTCTAACGGGAAAAATGGTTTTAACACCTTTGACTACCCCTATTGCAACTTGATAGTGTAATGCTAATATATAACATATGCAATTTCATTAATATAAAATGATTGAACTAAAGGTCTCTTCCCATATAGCAACAATTATGTGGACTCTAGTAGAACAAAAGTAGCAATTACATGTGTTGGAAATAGAGTGTAATCCTCTCATGAAGGGTTTTAGAAGAACATAATACCACCTGATTTGGAAAAACCTTGTGAGATCCAAGGATTGTTGTGTATGAAATCCAAAGCTTATCATAAAAAACTCCTTTGAAGAAACTTCATAATTTAAAAAAAAAAGAGAGTTAGACACATGTAGGATTAGTTGTGAGGGTCATAAACCACCCACGAGTAGGGTTTCATCTAGGGCCACAAATAAAGCCACATAAATGAAATTTGGCACTAAATAATTGTGATTTACTACTCTTCACCAACAAGGAGTGTGGTAGATAATGCATATAAATATGATGTCATTTTCAAGAATATAGTTTTTCTTAGGAAACAAAAACAAACATGGACTCCCCTCTCTATAATCTAGTGCAAACAAAAATATGAAGAAGGCTAAATGTTTTTTTTTTTTTTTTGACCTCTAGTTTCCCATTATCTAAATTTGCTAAAGGAATCATTGTTGAAATTTTAATTTTTTGGGTTAGTGAAATTATTACTTCTAACATAAAAATGATTTTAACACCTTTGAATACCCCTATTGCAACTTGATTGTGTAATGCTAATATATATGATATGCAATTTCATTAATATAAAATGATTTCTGGCAAATTTTAAGCCAAAAACATTAGTTTCCTCTCCTATTATTCTAGGCTACTAGAAAAGAATATTAATATCTCATTAAAAAAATGAAAGTCCACTACATAGAAATACAAAGTTTTGATAATCAAAGCATTGTGTGTCATACCATATCGTAGTGTGGCCCATCATGAAACATTCAAATTAGCTTGCTTTGGAAAAATAGAAAAGAAACTTATTAGCTTGCTTATTAAGGTAAAATATTAAAGAATACATTAAGACTCTACGGATACTATTTTTAAAGAAGAAGGAGAATTACAAAATTCATTGAATTATAAGAATATATATTTTCCTTATATGAAGTACTTAGAGTTGTAAGGAAAATTCTTCCATGCCACTTGGTGGAAGGAGTAATGAGTCAATGATTTAACACCCTTGGGTGGTAGTAGTGAAGCATCAAGATCCCTTGGCCCCAATTAATGATGTGAATGACCAAGAGATAGATATGCTATATGACCTTATTCATCTCCATGATTGTCTTGGAGATAATTTGAGTCATTGGATTATGATCATATAATTTTTCCCTATGGTTTTTTCAAGTTACACTAATTATCAACATCTTGCTTTAAAGAAATTGTTTTCCATGCACACTTGGTGGAAGGAGTTGGTGACTAAACACTCTTGGGTGAACACTATACTTAGGGCATATTACAACTATAATTGTCATATGTTATTAACCACTATTATGTAATAATGGTTATAGGTTATAATTTACATTATGTAAGTAATTTATTTTGACAAAATGTGTGATCTATTATCTTAACGTGTATATTGTGTCTCAATTCATCAGTCACATTATTTATATTAAAATAAATTATAATCTTAACATGGATATTATAGGTTTTTATCTTTAAAAGTATTTTGCTACTAATAATTAAATTATATATTCATGGCCCAATTCATTCACAAATATTCAAATGAAACATATTACAATTCTCTATGTTAATTCGAAATAGAGTTTGAGCCTGCTAATATCGACACTACAAATCATTGCAAAGAATATGGAAGCCATCGAAATTCTTAGTTAACTTACATGTCTACTATGTAGATATATTAATGCAGTGATTGGATATTTTTCCAAAATACTATTTTCATTTCTAATTGTAAAATTCACACTCTCCTTGTGATAATTGTGGCTATTCAAAGCTAAGTTGAATTTAAGACATTATATGGGTGATTATGGCATCAATGACGAACATTCAAGAATAATGGGCACATTAGAATTTTTGTCATGAGACACGACTTGAGATAGGGAAAATGACAAACAAGACTGTATATTATATATTATGGCGACAATATGCACCCTGGAATGATGCAATAGTGTTGTATAGACTAGGATATATACTGTCAAAATTAAAGTACAGTGAGATCAAATGGTACATATCTTAGCATATACATTATTAATTACTTTAATATAAATTGTAGACTCTTAGTTGCCATATTATGGTTTGGAAAGTATGTCAAGCAAAAGCCATGAAATAGGGAAATTTTGGATGGAAAACAAGTATCAATTCTTTTAGAAGAACAAAATATTATTTGATTTGTAAAACCTCACAAAACCCACCAAGGATTGTTGTGTGTGAAATCCAAATACCATCATCAAAAACTACTTTGAAGAAACTTCATAAAAATTTAAAAAATTAAAAAATAAAAATAAAAAAGTTAGACAAGACTAGAATCAGTTATGCAAGTTATAAACCACCCACAAATAGAGTCTCATTTAGGGCCATGAACAAGTCATGTTTCCCTATCCTTCCTTAGCCAAAATTGTTGTGGATAATGTGTATAGATGTGATTTCATTTTGAAATTGTAACACTTATTGAGAAATAAAAGAAACACATATTGCATTCTATGTAATGTTGTGCAAATTGAAAAATGTTGAAAAAGGCTAAATGTTTTATGTTTTCTATCTCCATTTTACCATAACCCAAATTTGGTTAAAGAATGTTTATTGAAATTGTATTTTCAAAATTAATAAATCTGTTATTTTTAATTAAAAAATAAATTTAACACCCTTAAATACTTCTGCTAAATACTTTTATTACAACTAGATTATATAATATAATATATACAATTTCATTAATTTAAATTTATCCCTTCCAAATTTGAGTTCAAAAGACTAATTTTCCACTTATTATTCTAAACTATCTCTTTATTATTATAAAGAGCTCAAGAAGAACAAGAGCGGTTGCGGAGCAACAAGTCCCTTCCCAAGGGAATGATAGCAAGAGCAGCAAAGATTGCAAATGAGATGGATAAGTGTGTGTAATGGCTAAGTATATGTAAAGGCTAGACTTGTGAAAATTTCCTTCAATCATCTCTAATATAATAAGTTGCGGCTTCATTCCAATTATCTAAACTATTTGTAGAATGAAGCAATGGAAAGGAAATAAGTCTCAAGAAGTCAACCATACAACATTCCAACCTATTTACTTATATCATCAATAAATCAAATTAGTTTAATATTTTCAAAATCAAACCAGAAACATTAGCCGCAGAACAAAAGCAAATTCCATCAAACCAGAAACATTAGCCGCAGAACAAAAGCAAATTACATCAAACCAGAAACAGTAGCAGAGGAACAAAAGTAAACTTTGAGAAGAAATCGAGTTGAGAAGACTTACTATGTACATTAATAAGAAAAAATATCATAACAAAAACCCACATAGGAGCACTAAACACCAAATGACGCAATAAACACCATATGTTAGGTTATGGAGTGATGTTTTCTAGGGAACGAAAACAAGAGTGAAAAAAACACACTTGCATGGGAAAGACATTAGGGAAATAAGGGAGGAAAATACCATAAGGAAATAAGGGAAGAAGGAGATTCTGTTACCTGGTCAAAAATCCAACCCTCGGAGTGTACATAGTGTGCTTGGGATACTAGGCTATTTTTCATCAAAGTATGATCAGTTGACCATAAAATAAGGCTCTAACATGGGAAATTATATGGAAAAGAGTTATACAGGGCTTGGGCATTTGTACTCTTTGCACAAGCAGTAAGGAAACAATGAAACACTTACTGGAAAAGCGCATTTGGTCTAAGTCTAAATTGGAGGTTCTAACCCAAATTGAGAATGAATAGACAAGTAAATTAGTGGATGACTTTTTAAAGTGTTAGATGATAAAAAAGGAACCGAAAGAATTCATAGAAATAACCTACTTATCTATATGGGGACTTTGGATGGCAAGACAATCCATGATATATGAAGGTAAAATTATTCTGCCCATTCAATGTTTTCCAAGATTCTACGAATCAAGGCCACTGCTTTAGCATGTTGGATGCTTAGAAGTAAGAAAAATGGCATTCCATTGGATCTAGATATTAATAAAACTCAGGCATGGAGCTTTTTTGATGGATCAAGATATGATCTGAAATGATCATATGTTAAAACTAATGTAGAATTGATTAACCATTATTGAGTTGATTGTTAACTGAAAGTGTGGAAATCGAGGAAACTGCTTGACAAGAAAGACTTTACGAAAGTTGATTAAACATAAGTAAGATGCATAACAAAAGTGAAAACAGTAAAAACAACGATACCAGACAACAAAGTTGATTACGGAGTTCGTCCCTGATGGACTATGTCTCCGGGTCCGCTTTATTAGGATTGAAACCAAGGAATTTGTTTACATAGAGAATAGACTAGACTGAATGTGCTCGCAGGAACTTCTGGTCACTGTCAATAGAAAGCTCTCTGAACCAACTTTCCAACTCCTGTCACGGTTCCCAATTTTGACTCTGTATACTCCTGTTACACTGAAAACAAAACTGCCTATGACCTCCAGAATCTGCATACAAAAACCAAAACCACCAATATCCACTTCAATGAACAAAAACTGCCTCTTATAGGCTTGCAGGTACATTCAAACCTCCTTTGGCTAAATTTGAGATGAATTGGTTGCATTCTGGATGAGATTTGAGCCTCGGTTTAGTTGTGAAAGGACACCTAGGGTAGGCTTCTATGTCTTCGAATTAATTTGTTTAACCAACCCTAACAAAAACCCAAAAATAACATTATATTAAACTCAGACCCGCAGGTGGTTACTAAATAGCGCGGGGGTGCTAACAACTCATGTGAGCAGTGACTGAGCTCGCGGTTTGAATTTCGGCGGTTCCGCTGACTGTTGGCCATGGCGGTTGGCAGTGGGCTAACTCGGCGCTCACATGTCATGGTTTCCAGTCTGACCACAACTGCCACCAAAATGGTGGAGGTAAACCCTGACTGCGCGGTGAATGTTGTTCACATGCGAAAAGTCTTCCTGGTTAACTTCCCCGTGCGGTTTACATAACCCAACGGCTTACCTGCAACCTATATCCGCTTTCCCATTCACATGAACATGTATATTCCGTTGTGGCTTGCTAACTCTCTGCGGTTTGGACAGTGTTAAAGTTTTTTGCAATGTTTTAATGTTTTTCAACAGGCCGAAAGTTATATAACATAGTTTTATGTTTGGTTTATTACATAGTTATGTTTTGCAATGAGGTCTGGTAGGTAAGGATCATAATTATGGTCTAGGACTTTAGGTTTAGACACATAGGTTTAGGTTTTAATATATTTTGCGATGTTGCATTAGGTTCTAGGTTTAGGTTTTAGTCATTAGGATTTTTTTATGTCAAATGAGAAAACCCCTTTACAGCTAAATGTCGCAAAGTGACATTCACCAAATACATATCGTCGACAAAGCTTCTTTTGCAACGACATCACCTAACGACAAACCATATCGACCCCTGCAACGGATGACACAGCCATGTCGATGATCATCCCTGGTGGAATTGTCGATGAGCACTTGTTGAAACCATCACCATGACAACCCTGAACCATAAACAACATTATCGAAGCTTAAGACACTGAACTGAATTATTGACGATGAAACTGAAATGAATGTTGACGATGACACTGGACACTAACGATGAATATATCCAACTGACTTGACAAGATTCTCTTGGATCAATCCTCTCCACTTGAAAGCTTTTGGACCACAAAATTTTGACTAAACAAATAGTCGATGAGGGTAGGGCTCCCTCACTTTCCACCTTGCCCTAATGATGTACCAATACATTCGATCAATCAACTACAAGTGGTGACCCTGATGATGCTGACCATGACACATTTTGAGTCAGTGACATGTTCCATCCATTTTCAGTATAAACAACTTGCAACAATGGTCAAACAACCTGTTATGAACATGGCAATTGATTTCTTTCCATGAAGAACCATGAGTTAGTGATTCATAATCATCTTTCAAAATAGTCTCTATTGGATATTGTTCAATACCATCAACATGTATTAACAATCTGTTTTGTGGAATAATAGAGACAATCAAAGATATTCTTGATATTAAACCAGCTATTTGATTTAACATACTTTCTTGCTTCCTGATTACTAAGTGAACTTGCTGCAATAAACCCATCAAACTGCAAGGTGAAAATTGCTGCAACTTAGTTTGTCTTTGAAAGTATTGAGTTAGTTGTTGATTTGTTTGAATCATTTTTTCTTATTCATTAAATGATGTTTCCATTGATTAACACTTTCCCCTGATGCATAAGTTTCCCTTAGACACTTTGACATTGCTTTAGAAAATGCTTTGATATGAAAACAAATAGGTTTCCTCTCCACTTGAAAAGAGGTTTCCAAACTATTTGAAACATGAATTGGTGACACAATACAAGAAAAATTGAACACTGACTTTCCCCAATATTGACTAGTATCCCTGTATCTGTTAATTTCCAAACTTGGACTGAATTGATTCATCTTGACATTAGGAAGAGGAGCTTTAGGCACAAACTATAATTCATGTTGTATTCCCTGCTTATGAGTAAGACGTTTGGTTTTACATAGAACTGAAATAGTTTCTCTCTTTAATCAAACTATCTTGAAGCTGAGCCTCATAACCTGAACAAACATCATGTTGATTTTTATGTTGTTCCTTTACATACATGATTACAAATCTCTTATTTTAACTTATTAATCGCTTCATCTGATCAGCAACAACTAAATTCAAGTGATTTTTGTTTTGATGTGCCCTGAAATAAATTCAACCCCATCTTTCTTAAGGTGATATTTATGTTCTCTCCTATAAAATACTGCATCACGATCATAAAGATAAGGACTTCCTAAGACAAATCCACATATGTCTACCAGAACTACATCTAATTCCACTTCATCAATGTAATTAGTTGTAATGGCAAATCCTAATCGACACTTTTTGGTGACTTTTATATGAGTTGGTTTATTTAGCCATCCTAATGGGTAAGGTCTTGGATGATTCCGTGTTTCCGAACCGAAATTCTTAACTAAATATTCATAGATTAAATTTGTTTGTGATCCACTGTCAAACATTGTATCTATCTTTGTTTGCTTAGAATTTATCCTTATGTTAAACAATTCAACTCTTTTATCCTCATTTGAAGGATTTATGTTTGATGAAGATGCAATAGTTTTCGAACTTAAACCAGTTTCAGAAGTTTTACCTGTCGTAACCATCGTAGTTATCCTCCTTTAATCACCTGAATCTGAACCTAGGTCTTGTTGGACTGCTGCAATTGCCTTCTTTTCATCCTTCTCCTTAAGAAACTTTTTGGGCTTAAGTTCTGGATGAAGTTTCCAACACTTAGATTCATCATGACTGATTCTTTGGCAATGAGAACAAGTAGGTCTTTCCTTCTGAGTTATTGTTGATTTCTTTCTCTTCGAATTTTTCTTCCCCTTACTGTCATTGGAATCTTTGGTTCCCAACTCTTTGGATGACTGTGACGAAAACTTGAATGGTCTGCAACCCGATTCAATATGTATGGCCTAAATGCACACTTCATCAAAATCATCAGGATTAAACATCAATAATGTATGCTGCAAATATGAATGTAAACTGTCGATGTATTTTAACAAAGTTTCACATGTATCCAATGAAATACCAAGCGCCAATGCTTTCTTTCTGAACTCCTGAACACTCTGCCCTTTACCTTGCCTCAAATGTTTCCAATCAATAACATCTTGCTGCATGTATCCTAAAGGATAGAATTGTTTCCTAAGAGATTTTAAAAACTTAGGCCATGAAAAGATGACTTTTCCTTTACGCTTTATATCTATCTGAGTTTTACTTTCCCACCAAATTAAAGTTGTTCCCCACATTCTAAGTGTAGCTAACTGAATTTTAGTTTTATCATTAGAAATGTTCTGAATACGACAATACACTTCTAATTGCTTAATCCAGTTATCTAGCTTTTTAGGATTCATTTCACCATCATAAATAAGTAACTCAAATTTCACATCAAGTTTCAAAAGAGAAGTTTTCTTAGGTTTCTTTTATGTTTCGTATTCTACACTGGAAGAAGAAGAATATCATGATGGAGATGATGAAGGTGAAGGTGGTTTATCAGCCTTTCCTTTACCTTTGTCCTTCTTTGATGTCTTTGAAGAAGAAGCTGCATCTCTCACCTTCTTGTCTTCGTACAGTTCTCCCAACATATGTTGCATAGTCAAGAATGCTTGCTAAAATTGTTCATCACTCATCTTAGTTTTAGTGTTTTCACCTGCATCAGATCCTCTCATGGTCGACTTATGAATGACTCGTCGCTTCCCAATCTCTGGATCGATCTACTCGAGGATTCCTTCTCCTCATTGCGACTTTGACCTGGTTAACATTCAATGGAAAATTCTACAAACACAACCTGCTCTTATACCAAATTATATGATCTGAAATGATCATATGTTAAAACTGATGTAGAATTGATTAACCATTATTGAATTGATTGTTCACTGAAAGTGCAGAAATCGAGGAGTTTTCTTGAGAAGAAATACTTTACGACAGTTGATTAAACATAAGTAAGATGCATAATAGAAGTGAAAATAGTAAAAACACAGTGATACCAGACATCAAAGTTGATTACAGAGTTCGTCCCTGATGGACTACATCTCTAGGTCCACTTTCAAGATGGGTGACCGTTTTATTAGGATTGAAACCAAGGAGTTTGTTTACACAGAGAATAGACTAGAATGAATGTGCTCGCAGTCACTTTTGGTCACTATCAACGGAAATCTCTCTGTACCATCTTTCCAATGCCTCTCACGGTTCCCAATTCTGACTCTGGATGCTCCTGTGACACTGAAAACAAAATTGCCTATGACCTCCAGAATCTGCATACAAAAACCAAAACCACCAATATCCACTTCAATGAACAAAAACCGCCTCTTATAGGCCTGTAGGTACATTCAAACCTCCTTTGGATGAATTCGGGATGAATTGGTTTCATTCTTGATGAGTTTTGAGCCTCGGTCTAGTTGTGAAAGGACACCTAGGGTAGGCTTCTAGGTCTTCGAATTAATTTGTTTAACCAACTCTAACAAAAACCCAAAAATAACATTATATTAAACTCAGACCCGCAAGTGGTTACTAAACAATGCAGAGGTGCTGAAAACTCATGTGAGCGGTGACTGAGCTCGCGGTTTGAATGCTGGCGGTTCTGCTGACTGTTGGCCATGGTGGTTGACAGTTGGCTAACTCGGCGCTCACATGTCGCAGTTTCCGGTTTGACTGCAACTGCCACCAAAACGGTGAAGGTAAACCATGACTGCATTGTGAATGTTGTTCACATGCCAACAACATAGAAAACTTTAGGGGCGAATGTTCGCCCTTTGGCGAAATTAAGGGGTTTTAAATTTTTAGTGGGCGAATATTTTGTATCATAGTACATTTTTACAAATCACCTCAAATAGCCCACCTTATTTTAAGGGAGAGGGTAAAAAAGGTAAATTTAGCCCTTGAAATTAGGAGTTACAACCTTCCATTCGCCCATTTTCAGGAATAGGTTTTATTTAAGTGAATCCATTCACCCATTTTCAAGAATAGGTTTTATTTAAGTGAATCCTATGGGCCGAAAGCCCAAATACCATATTTATAAAAGAGGTATTGTAAATTAATAAAAATATAAATAAATGAGAGGTATGGTAAATAAATAAAGCATTTTTTATATTTACTCCATAAGTCACTTTATATACATGCAAGGGTGTAGACAAATAAAAATATAAGTAAAGTGGAGGTATGGTAAATAAATAAAACGTCTTTTTATACTTACTTAAAAGGTATGGTAAATAAATAAAAATATAAACTAGACGCATGGTAAATAAATAAAACCTCTTTTTATATTTAGTCCATAACCCTCGTTCTATTTATGAAGGCTCAAGAAAGAGGTTTTATTTAAGTGAATCCTATGGGCCAAATACCATATTTGTAAAAGAGGTATGGTAAATTAATAAAAATACAAATAAATAAGAGGTATAGTAAACAAATAAAACATTTTTTTATATTTACTCCATAAGTCACCTTATATTTACCAACACTCAAAAATGCATTATATTTAGGTAAAACCTATGGGCAAAATAATATGGGAAAAATACCATGGACTAGATTGTTATTAATACCATGCAAAAAAACATTATTAACCCTAATATTAGTATTAATAAAAATTAAAATGGCACATGGTATTGACCCATGGTATTCACCAAAATGGCACATGGTATTGACCCATGGTATTCACTTGGAATGTAGCCTATTTAAATGGGGGAATTAAACCAGAATAGATCCATCTTTACTCTGGATCTACTAACCCCGAGAGGTATCAAATATCGTGATATGCAAACTAGCATAGAGTGAAAAATATTTAATGCGATCAAGAGTAAAAATGGATGTTGTAATTTAATGTATGTTAAACATTTTAGCTTGGTTAAAATAAAAATAAA
>APFE031459031.1:40592-62710 GCA_000404065.3 Pinus taeda | reverse complement strand
TTTTTCCTATATACCATGGAGATTCGCCCATTTATTATACTTACAAATTTAGGGGGGGTTCTTAAAATTTTCCCTGGCCAACAGTCTTCCCAATTAACTTCCCCGCGTGGTTTACATAACCTCACGGCTTACCTGCAACCTATATCCACTTTCCCATTCACATGAACATGTATATTCCACTCCGGTCTGCTAACCCTCTGCGGTTTGGACAGTGTTAAAGTTTTTTGCAATGTTTTAAAGTTTTGCAATAGGCTGAAGGTTATATAACATAGTTTTATGTTTGGTTTATTACATAGTTATGTTTTGCAATGAGGTTTGGTAGGTAGGGAAAATAGTTATGAACTAGGACTTAGGGTTTAGACATATAGGTTTAGGTTTTAATATATTTTGCAATGTTGCATTAGGTTCTAGGTTTAGGCTTTAGTCATTAGGACCTTTTACATGAAATGAGAAAACCCCTTTACAACTAAATGTCGCAAAGTGAAATTCACCAAATACATATCGTCGACAAAGCTTCTTTTGCAATGACATCACCTGATGATGAACCATATCGAACCTCTGCAATGGACGACGCACCCATGTCGATGATCATCCCTGGCGGAAATGTTGATGAGCACTTGTCAACAACCAGATACAAAACCGTCACCATGAAAACCTTGAACCATAAATAACATTGTCGAAGATGAAGACACCATACTGAATTGTTGATGATGACACTAAACTGAATGCTGACGACGACACTAAACACTGACGATGAACCTGTCCAACTGATCTGACGAGATCCTCCTATATCAATATAGGACCCATAAAATTACACTAGCGGTGGGGGAATGTTGGGAGACATTCAAATAACAGGGCATAATTCTTGACTTTAAGATTGTTCTCAAAAAAACTGTGGAAATGAACATCAAACAAATTCAACTGTGGAAATGAACATCAAACAGATTCAACTGTGGAAATGAACAACAAACAGATTCAAAGATTTAGAGCCCATAAAGGTTATTTTCCAGTAGCTTTTAGCTAGCGAATAAATACATAGCATGGACATTAATGCATAACATGGACATTGGACAACATATGTATGAAAATGTAATTTATTTTTCGTAATGAAAAACCATGGTGATTTTTTTTCTTACAAAAAGAGAGAGAATATTGATTTCTATTTTTAGCTAGTGAAGCTCAGGGTTCCAAGGTGATTCCATGCCTATTAGAGCTCCACAATCTCTTTTGAGTTAGTGATGCTCGTGGTTCAAAGGTGATTCCATGCCTATTAGAGTGTCTCAGGAGATTTGCAACGATAACTTAAAATTTCCAATCATCAGTTCATCCACTTAGGAATTCACTAATTATGCTACAAATGACCCAAGTCACTCTACTAATCACCTTCCCCAAAAATATTCAACAAATTCACTCCAAAGGCTACCAGTGAATGGGAAAAGACCATTAGTCTGCATTTGTGTCTCCGTGAGAGATGGGAAGCCCCTTCTATATGGGCATCAACTCGTTGAGGTAAGTATCGATCTCAAAGAAAAAAGACATCACAGTAACCAAAGAGTAATCATAATAATATTGTACTTGGGTTCTATGAAGTTGCTTTGAGGTGGACAGCGAGGTGTGTGTGTGATATCCACCTGTAACTAGATTATCCATATTTGTGTGAAATTCCCCAGTCCAGATTATTTGTTCATAGAATAAAAGTAAATCTTGTTTGTTATATCCCTCATAGATCGTGTTAGGGTAAAATTAATAACCAGCCATGACATTCCTAAACAAGAGTTTAGTCCACCATTCCATCCATCCTTCACAATTTAGCCATGGGCAGAAAGAAAATGTCTTTCTTTTCATGTCAGTAAATTAACATTAGTGAATATAAACCCTCATAAGTTGTCGTCAGTTCTATATTCCTTCAGACATAAAAGTAAGCTACCATACAACATTATACTAAAATAAAACATAATTGTTGGGTCTAGATTTTGCAGAACCAAAATCCAGATGTCTAACCAAAAAACAGGAAGTCTGCATGTCGAGTAGGAGTCTATAAACGATGATTAATACAAACTACATGTTGCATCCCTACATTAAGGCTACAATTTTGGGCTTAAGACATGGCTAAATGCATAGAATGGACATTGGACAATATATGTATGAAAATGTAATTTCTTTTCGGTAATGGAGAGCCATGGTGATTTATTTTTGCAAAAAGAGAGAATATTGATTTCTATTTTGAGTTGGTGAAGCTCAGGGTTCAAAGGTGATTCCATGCCTATTAGAGATCCACATTCTCACCATAGTTCAAGAGGGTCTCAAGAGATTTGCAGTGGCAGCTTAAAAGTTCCTACATCTGCATAATAAGCAAGAAGCAAATTCACAACTTCCTCCCTCATCTCTCTCATCTCTATAGCAAAAAATGCATTGCAATTGAAGAGAATCACTGATACTGAGTTATAAGATATCATCATCCTATGACGAGTTCTTATAAACCTTATTATCGCCTCATACACGCAACTGAGCCTACAATCATGTAAAGGAGAAAACATAGACATTGTTTACTTAATATCTAGACTGCCCATGGATCCCAATTTATCCATGAAAAAAATGAAATGATGAGGCACATTCTTGGAATGATCACAGCCAAAATGATACCTATCATCTATTATATAGCCTGAAAAATTAACACTCAATTAAGTTATTTTGTTGGGAGCATGCTTTCTCAGTGGTATAAAATTTCTGAGCTGCAATAGCGTTCTCATTCAATCTGGAGTAATGATTGCAAGGGCCAAAATCATTCTACTCTTCCTCAGTGCAGGGATCACCTAATCTAATATATTTCCAATAAGTATCATGGGTCATCTCATCCTTGGGTACATCCAGGTCAAGACCATATTTCCTAGTCTCGTGCCTGGAGCCATCGCAAAGCTTGCTGGTGTAGTTTTTTGGGCATGGGACCAAATGAATGTGGCCCTTGCCTTGTTTTTGACTACATATTACACATTTCTACCAACCCTATTTTTCCCCTGCTTATTTGTTTCATCAATATAAATCTCCTTTGTTTCTTAAATAAATTTAGCATTTGTCATATTACCATGCACTGTGTTATATAAACTAGGCTGATCGATCGAAAGTTGGAAAAAATAGCCACAAGAATTACATATTGTCTAACAATAATGCATAGCCTCCTCCTTAGTTGTATGAACATGGGGTCCTTCATGGATCCTATTAAAGGGCAGTATTGGGACCCAACAATCCTTTCTTAGATCGTTCAACTCTAATACATGCTCGAAAGACCCTTTGCGCACTTGGAACTGCCTTGTTAGGTGAATTGATTATATCAAAGTCTCACATATTCTAGGCGCCTGGCATTTTTTGTAGATCGTTTAGCTGTGACACATGCTCATACTTGAAATACCCTTTGCACCCTTAGAATTGCCTTGTTTGGCGAACTGATTCATGAAAATCTCACATATTCTAGGCACCTGGCATTTTTCAAGGCACACATGTTCATTCCCACAGAGATGATGTTCTGCATCACAATTGAGCTCATGAAAATGGTCCTTGTGATCACATGTGCTAGCGCATCCCTTCATGAGGAACAGAGCTTGACCGGGTTTCTATCTCCCATAGAAAAGGAGAAATTGATTTAAGCTCTGTAACCTCCTCCGGATATTCCCTTCAAATTAACAGATGTAATACATGCGTCAACACATGTAATACATGTGCCATGATCAACATATAATACATGGGTCATGCTCAATGTTTAGCATTAAAAAGTAATTAATTAATAATTTTATATTATTTAATTTAATTAAACATTAAATAAATTTATGGGCCCATCTCATGACCACTTGTCCAGTATACCATAAGATCCATGGTGCATATTTTACAAGGTGTAGCTTCCCTTTGCATGGTTTCAAATCATCCACCATCGAGGCCAGAGGCAAAAACACATATTAATAATCAATATGGACTGAAGCATGGATTCAAATCATCCACCACCGAAGTGAGAGGAAAAATCACATAATCAAGATGGACTGTGAGCATGAACTAAAGAAGCAGGAGCAATTACAGCTACATGTCCAAAAAAAATGTAGCCACGACTTCTGCAGACGAGAACAAGCTAAGCTTTCATTAGTGACTTAGGTGTGTGGGTAGCAGCTACACTTGTGAGAGTAAATCTGGTTGGTCAAGAACTGGTTTGTTTGGTATCTGAAGTAAAAGTATGAGTAACAAAGCCATTCCACATAGGTTTACCAACCGATGATAAAGATCCTAGAGAAGCACATATAAAATTTGCCTACTTTTATTCGTTCTAATCAGCCAGACAAGAGTTCTCATTTTTATACTGTGTCCACTACTTTGAATTCCAATTCCCCATAGTCGGAGCCTCTTAAGTCACCTGCTTTCACTTACACTTCCAGCCTCGGATGTTAGAAGAGATGTTACACTTACATTGTATTTTTTATGTTCCTACATTGTACCTTTTATATTCATGCATTGTATTTTTTTTTATAGGAGACTGTTTGGTTCTCCCGCACTTTATGGACATCATTGTACTCAACCGTCCCTTTGACCTACTTTATGGTCATTAGTTGGACATAAATATAATTATCTTATCTTATCTTATCTATAGTCTAGTTAGGGTCTCTTGTTCCTATAGTGTAAAGTAGGAAATGTTTCTATAGTGTAGAGTCTCTGCTGATTTTTTTACCATGACTCGAAGTTGGGGAAGTTGACCTAAACCCCTCTTGTATCATGAGATATCTTGCCTTATTAAGACTCTTAGTAACAACTCCTCAAGAATCTGCTCTTTCTCGCTTGCCTAGCCGGGTGAAATTAATTATAGAGTTGGCTTGCTGGTGAGCTAGATTAAGATTACCCTTAAAGCCAACCGAGCAAACCACCAAGAGTCACATGAGCCATTAGCATGTAACCTCCTACTCACCATATAGAACACCATATAGAAGAAGATGAAGATGAGCCTTTCGCCAATGGCCTTAACCTTGAATCTTGAACATCAACTTAAGCCTTCACCCCAATACCAACCAGAGTTTCCCTTGGATGCCCATGCAACTTGAGCTCAGAAATGAGCCGAAATTACATAAGGGACGGTAGCTCCATAAATATTGGGGTGGAATCTGAGTGAAGAAGAGAAGGGTCTATTTTCACCAATTTGGCTCCCATATGTTCTCTAACATAAATTGACCAGACATTTGTCATGTTAACGTAAAATAAATTCCAAGTATAATGAGAAACTCTTAATGTGGTTACTCAGATTTGCCCAATTTGCCATAGTTACTGCTAGTAAGGGCACACACCAGTTGCTTAATACATTGATGTTGTAGTTTAAATAGTGACATATCCAGGCGGTGCATATGCTACCTTCGCGGTTGTACTTTACGTTGTTATAAGAAAGACAGACACAAAAACGGTTTAAGGAACGAGGCGGATAAACTAGAGTAAATTCATATTTATCCGGGGTCAACTCATTGATTGATTGCTTCGTAGATGCCGAGAGCATCCTCTCCATTGGAAGTGCAAGTGCAGGTGTTTGATCCTAAAGTTCAGGTTCAAAGGCAAGGTTAAGGAACCTGGAGAGAATCCAGGTAGATTGTACAATCACTTTGCGAGGTTGAGGTAAGGTCTTGAAACCATCTTTCAAAGAGTAATTTTATAAATTATTTGCTCTATTATGACCGTAACTTGCAATCATTTTCCAGAGTTTCTATCTATAATTAAATGAATTATCAATTGGAAATGAATTCTGAATTATATGTATAGGTGAGGGTCTATTCGCTTACAAAGAAATAATTTGAAATAACTTACTAATGAATTGCTTGAAACAGAGCTCCACATAGCTCCCCCTTATCTCTATTAAATTGCTTGAACCAGAGCTCCTCCTCATCTCTATATTGAACTCTCTTGTTCTATTTTAGTTTTCTTGTATCTACAGGTCCTAACTGGTATGCTTACAGGTCCTAACTAGTATGCTTGGAGCAAGCAAAACTGGAAAAACGGTGAAGTAGTAATGAGGGAATAAGAAAGCTAGTTCTAGGTAAGGTCCTAATTGGTCTACTTCCCCTAGAAAAAGTAGAGTCTCCCTTTAATTGGTCTGCTTCCCCTACTTCCCCTAGAAAAAGTAGAGTCTCTCTCTGATTGGTCTGCTTCCCATAGAAAAAGTAGTGTTTCCCTCAAAGAAGCGTCGAATAATCTGTCAAAAGGGTAGGGAAAAGGAGACGGAGACAGTGACTTGAGGTGGCACAGAATCCAGATGTTAGATGTCAAGCATGAAAAGCATATATAATAAATCAATCCTATCAAACAGTGCGAAAAGTTTATAACTAACATTAAATGTTAGTGAAGTAATGCTAGTATTATTTCACATTACAAGAATGTATCATAATACTTCTTCTTATCATAATACCAATGTGCGTTTCTGACTTTCGGAAGAGGCTGAAGAGGCCAAATAAGATGATAAATTGAAACTAATCCGAGGCCAAATAAGATGATAAATTGAAACTAATCAAATATAGTACACTGAAACTTTGATTATACAAATTTTGGTTATGTATGAAATACCTAAATTTAAACTTAAAATAAAAAGGCAATAAATATCAATAAAACTTTGACTTAAAACCATCAAAAGTTCAAAAGTTCATCGATTTTTGTACAGAAAGTAATAAAAAGACTCAACAAGGTACCATAGTCCCTGTAGCCCCGAAGGTGCATGGACTAATAATAACATGTTAGTAAACCTATTAAATTTCACTATAAATGAACACAAAGTTTTGATAATCAAAGCTTTGCGTCATAACATAAAGCAATGTGTCATAAGGTTTTGATAATCAACGCAATGTGTCATAACATATAGTAACGTGATCCATTGTGACCCGTTCAAATCATCTTGTTTTAGCAAAAGAAAAATGAATGGTAATAACTTGCCTATGAGGTTAAATATTTAATAATATGCTAAAGATTCATGCGTGCGTACTATTTCGTAAGAAGAAAATTAATAATTACAAAATTATTTGTATTATAATAAGAAAATTAATAATTACAAATTTATTTGTATTATAATAAGAAAATTAGTAATTACAAAATTATTTGTATTATAATAACCTCATTAAAGTTATAAGGGCTTAAGAGTACTTTTTTAATGAAAAAAGAGGAAAAGTATATCATCATGGATGCTTGTAACTCATACGGTCCGAAATTTTCAAAGTTTATATAAAATTAAAACTATTTCAAGTTGAAAATTATTGAAAATAAAGATAAAGCAAGGGATTTTATGGTTTGTTTATATATATATATTGATTTTGAATTAAGTGTTTTTTATTCCAATAAGGGTGGCTACACACTGGAGTGAAGGTGATGGGACAAAATCACCACCATCTCATCTCCTCAACAATGTCACTAACCCACTTGTTATCAAGTTGAACCCATAATTGCATGCATCACTTAATGCCACATTTTACCAAAGTTAATTGGCATGTCAACCCAGCTTTGACGTGGTATTCAACTCTCTATGTTGGTTTTACGCTACTCTTAACATTGTTATCTACCTCTGTGAGTTGTTCTTTTGCTGACAACCTATTGTTCTACCTTTGTGTTGGTCATGACTTGGACACCCCTTCCTTTTTATTTTTTGATTGTTTAAGCGGAGTTCTCACGTACATAGTTGCTTGGTAGAGAGCTTGGCTACCCCTCGATCCTTGGTGCTTCACATTTTCAGAATTCACTTGTGCGACCCAGGAATATTGGCAGTTGTTTAATGTTCAACTCTTAGTCACGGTCTTGGCATCCTCCAACCTAGGATGCTCTAGTTGCTAGCCTCCTCAACAAAAGAATCACCTCATCAACCATAGCTCATCTAGCCTTGGCTGGCTATACAAATCCCAACACCAGGTACAAATCTTTTGCGATTATTTCAGAGGTAGGCATCTTAAACCCAAAGGATTCAATCAACTTAGCTCTCTCTCTAGGAGCCTCTATGTTTCCTTATTTCATTTATTGGTGCTCTGAAATTTGCTCTAGTGCTTAGTTGAAAGGCATCCTCCCTCTCCCTGGTGCCTTTTTCTAGCCTTTTCTATGACCATCACCCTGGATGTGCTTCTCCTCTGCTACCTTCCTTCTTGCTCCTCGTTAATAGCTTCCCTCCCTCGCTCTATGTCACTTGGAACCTCAATTTTCTCTGCTCCTATTTCCCTTTGACACCTTTGCCCTTGCACCACATCTCCTTTGAATTTTTTTCTTTGTTCCCTTCTCCCAACATGCCTCAAGAATGAATGAGGAGCCATAGGGTCTCCATAAATTGTGGTGTTATCAATGTTCATGCTTGATACTAATCCTTTATTGCAACAAGGAGATTTTGAGCTCTCACCCTAAACCTTATCCAAATGGATTTAGATTGAGCCACTACAACATCCATGGATGACCACAATGATTTCACTGATGTTGAGATCCTCGTGTCTTCAATTGAGTGGATCCATTACCCAGGACATGCTCACAACAAACAAAATCAATACCTATGTACTATAGAGATTAAATGGCACATAAAATCCCTTATGGTCCACATGTTGGCAGAAAGCCATGAAGCCTGTAGATAGATATCTATACAACTCAATGAAATTTTAGCTTAGAACCACAATATGTCTATGGAGCACAATGATTTTTCTATGCGACTGGGACGTATTGAAACCATCCTTCTAAGAGGAAATGGTCTTGCTTCTCCAGGAACTCCTGCAACTTTGATTAACATCTCCACATCAACATGATCTTCTTATGGCTACACTGGCACCTTGAGCTTCCTAAGACAAATTTGTCAATGTTTTTGATCTATATTTTCTATACGCAGTAGCGCTACTTTTATGTTATAGATAAGAAGATATATTGCTTCGATTATTATACTAACTATAATAGCCTTATGTCATGGTTGGAACAATACAAAGACATTGTTATTTTTTGGTCTAAAATCCTTCTTTTCCGTCGATTGTTCAGTTTCTCAAGTAGCAGACCACAATGGAAAAATAGGCATCTATGGTTGTAACTAGTGATGCATTTTGAATGATCAATAGAATATAGAAGCTTACAAAAAAAAAAACGTTTTTTTAAGTTGAAAATCGAAACGATTGTTGTATGAAAATCTATTATCATCGCTATTACTTTAAAAGAAAGTGATAGTCATGTTAATGTAAAATTAGCTAATTAATTTGATCTAGGTAGATATTGGTGGCCACCTATGATCCATAAATTGTTGTGGATATTCCACTGGATAATTTTTCACAACAAATTTGCTAAAATATATCTCAAATCTACACTATGAAGGTTTATTTCTCCTTAAATTTATGGATTTGTTATTTACTATCTATTGTGTACGCATGCAAATTATAATTATTCATAAAATAGAGAAAAATGAAAAAAAAAACTCACACACCACAATTGACACAAGATATATATTGGGAAACCCTTTTGGGATAAAACCCAGCTGGAAGGTAAGGTTGCTCTGCTTTCTTTCTCTAAATAGAAAATGGATGCAAGTACAAAGAAGTGAGACATGTAACACATGGGATACTACAATGCACAAATCCTCTATGTTTTCTCTTTCCCTATCCCTCTCGACTATTGTGCTTGTCTATGGAACAAAATGCAATAAAAAATAATGGAACCTCGCTTTCCTCCTAGTGGCCTGGTTATAACACAACCCAATAGTCCAGTAGTAGTTAAGTTTGACTCCTTCAACTCTTAACTAGAGTTACAATATTGACTATTCTAGATTATTCTTCATTATGATCACTTGGCTAGCCCCTTTTTTATAAGTAATGGAGGTTGACGTGGCATCCTCTCAAATTATGGTGGTAAAAGTAGGAAGCTCAACTTATAAGTGGCATAAATTTTGTATACAAACTTTGATTGAGGTATGTTGTAGCGGCTACAACCACCTTCCAAAAATTTTCCTTAGCTTCGTTTTGGAGCCTCCCTTCAACTTTTCACAACAGCTTGCCTTGCTTCATCAAGTTCATAAGCTTCAGTGTTTTTCTTGCACAAAGGCAGTTTGTCGATCACAGCTCAATGCATTCCCCTCATAGGTTGATCACCCAAACTTGGTCCAGCTACAGGCTGAGTAGCTCCCCAAGAAATTGTGCAATTCTGGAGGGAAACCATCCTTCCCTCCAAAAATTGCACAATCTTTTCTGGCAGCTTGCTGGGCTCCAGAATTGCACAATTCTTCCAGTCAAGCCTCACAGAGAAAATTGCGCAATTTTCCCCAACAGGGCTACTCAGCCCAGAATTTGCACAAATCTGGGCAGTAGTCAACTACTCTACCCAAAAATTGCGCAAACCTCCTTGGCATCCAACCCAGCTCATAGTGAGAAATGCACATTTTCTCCTAGCAGTCGAGCAGTCTCTTGCATGTGCAACTGAGTTGATCGATTCCCTTCGGGACCGAGAAAAACTGACTTGCATGCATGGGTTGCTTTTCCCAAGGCAGCATGGAAAGGCATCCCTTGTTTTAGGGATCTATGTTTAGCAATTGGAGGTTACATGCAAGGATCATTTCAGAAACCTCCCACCAAGTGTCGCTTTCCCTAGATTTGTGGCATGTGCATCATAACCTCGATATTATCAAAAATCATCAACCAGACACCAAAGAGCTCATTCCTCACATCAACCTTGCAGCTCTGATATCCCACATCACATCTAGGAGTTTTCGGCACACTCAGCTCAACTGTTTTGGGGTAAGCCCGCTTTCCATGACTTGTGTTGCATTTCTGGCGCTTTTTGTGTTTCGCTTCGTATGAACACTGCCTGCTTGATTTCAGTAAGCACTTGCTGTCATTTACATGTATACTAGATTGTCCTAGAATTGTTTCAGTTTTCGTTGCTATCTCATTGTTGTCGCATGCATGAAACTATTTTTCACGAACGCTCGCCGATTCGGCAACTCGTTTCACCCACATGCATGTTGTTCTTTTTTTTGAATCTGTCATTCACCATTTGCATGATCATTCACTTATGCTTACACTCAGTATCACCATGCATTCGCACTTACATTCGCATTCAGTTTCCCATCGATGAGTCTAGGTAGCCTTGGCCGAGACTTTGCCTCACCAAGAGCCTTACCAAGACAGCATTACGCAATCTTGAGAGGGAGGGCTCTGACTTCCTCTCAGAAAATGCACATTTCTTCCCAGTGACTGTCCTCTAGGACTGTTTTGCGCATTTCTGAAAGACAGTGACTGCTGGCCCAGAAAATTGCGCAATGCAGTCACTAAGCCTACAACCATTGCCAGCTGAGATTGCGCATTGTGCAATTCCAACAGTCAACAGCCAAAATAGACTATGCATCATGCAGTTCCAGCAGTTAGTTAGTCTCCTAGTAGCCCAGACTGTGCCTTGCGCAGTCTTGGAATTTAGTCTCCCGACCTCCCTGCCGAAATTGCGCAACCTTCATGATCAGCCACACAGGTATGTTGCAAGTCATTTCTCAAGTTCATTTTGGTTTTCAACTAACAGATTGCTTGCCATGAGTGTTTCCATGTCTCTAGGTACTGCAGGTGTTCATCTACCTCTCAGGAGTGTAGGTACAATGGTTTCCAAGAGAGCAGAGTCGAAGACACCGTTCAGAGCATACCTGGAGATGCAGTAGATCAAATGTATGTGAGCTTGCCTTCTCACGAAGATATCAAGTTGTTCGTAGACAATAACATCAAGATATGACAACAACAACATCATAGCAAGCAACATCATGAATATTAGTTGCAGGCAGCATAATGAATGCAACGAATGCAATGAATGCAACAAACGCAATGAATGCGACAAATGCAACGAATGCAAGAGGAAGGTTGTTGACAACGCAGGGGTGGAACAAAGTTGCAAGCTCAAATAGATCCACTCATGACGAAAGAAACTTTGGAGACTCAAGATATGAGGTGACGGCGCGACATGAAGATCGCGCGAAGACAGTGAATGGAACAAGGAGGAGTTGCATGTGCTGAAGTAGCAACTCAAGGAAAAACATGAAGCTGTACAGATAGAAAAATGAGTTGCAGCAAGAATAGGAACAACAGTGGGCGCAACATGCACTCACTAATGAAACTGCGCCCGTATAAGTTATAGATCTATCCCAGCAATTGGCACGGAGCATACATGGTGAGTAGTGTTGTTGATCACATGCAAGGGATTCATGTCATTGTGCACACGCATGTGATCCAATGCATTCAACACACTCACCAAGGCGAAGACAAGAAGCAATTCCAACTAGAGCTGAACATGTACTTCGATAAGTTGATGCGCATGACCACCAGCACACACTTGAAGATCAGCATGGATACTATGCATCAGTGTGTTGTCGGTTTAGCTGCACGCAAGAAGACCATGCGCATGTTAGCATATGAGTTGGATGAAGGAGCCGAACCAATGCACCGGTTGCAATGGAGGCAAGACTCCGCTTCAGCAAGATGTCATCATGGGGTGCATGCACACCATCACGGACAACCAAGTTTGGCATTAGCTCACCACCTTCATCATCACAAGCATGTCAAAGAGTTGGTCTCACCACAATGAATCGAGTGTTAGTGATGTCTTGCATGGCTTGCTCAAGCCATTGAGCACATGTGCATTATAATGTAACATCGTGTCAAGTGGAAGGTCAAGTGTCAATAGTTGGATGTAACAATCATAGAGTAGATGATGAGTCATGAGGGTAGATGAACTGTCACAAAGGGGAATGTCAAGGGTCACCCCACCCTTTGCTATAAATAGAACCTCATAACTCATTATATAGGCTCTTGGTCAACCATGCTTCTGATAAGACTATCTTGGAGAGAGCGTGGATAGTATTGTAACGCGCCTTGGCTTCTCCACTGCACGGAGCTAGTACATCTCTTTAGAGGAGTAGGCGGATGTGGCTGTAACGTTCCACTGTTGGGGCTAGCGGGTGTACATGGATGTATTGTATGATTGAAACTTACACTTCTTTATATAATAAGAGCTAGCATGTTTCATGCATATGTTGTATTGTATTCCAGCTGTCTTGTTTACTCTAAATGGCATATGTATTTTCTTTCTTACGCACGCATGTATAACTGTTTTGTATGAGCATGTATGAATCTTTCTGAAATGTATTGATTGGTTTAACCATCGCTTTGGATTTCCAACTGACTTTCTTTCCATCTTGTGATGCATCTTCACTCATGTGTTCCCTTCCCATCCGAGTACTGTTACAGGTTGCTAAGGGGTGCACTCATCTCAACCCACTGGTGTTAGAACCTTTCATGCACCTTCCTTGACTCACTGCAACGATCACACCCTTGCTAATAATAGAGTCATCTTACTTGCCTTTGTGTGAAATCGCGGTCAAGGCATTACCATACGACCCACTGCTAGGACTCCTACACCAAACGGTCTGAGGTCTAATTGGGACTTCTTACCAGGGAGATCCCCTTACATGTTGTTGGGTCTAGCACTATCAACAAGGTGTTTCTTATGTCATTAGAAAGGTATCTATGTGTATAATAGTAAAATATGGTTCTTGTGCTAAAGAGGAAAATTTTTACCCCCAAAAATTTCCATTTAATGCCTCAAACTACTTTGATAAGGTTTCAAATCCCAATTTTCCAAACTAGGTCTCACTGGTAAAAATGGTCTTGTTTGTTGATTCCTCCACTTTTCCCCTCTAAAAGCATTGACATGCATGACAAAAAATATGATGATCCAATATAGATCACACCTCCCCATCTTAGGAGGTTTTGGTCCCCAAAATATTATATTGAATGAGGTGAGGAAATTTTTCCTCCATCTTCTCTTCATTGTACCATTTAGCCTTGCCTCGAAGTTGTCCTTTCAACCTAATCTGCCAAAGGTCATGCTACCCCTATCTTTTAGTCCTAGACCTCTTCTACAAAAACATATCCTCTTTCAACTCTACCTAAGCATCTGGTGCCAAATCCTCTACAAAAGGTAATACTTGTTCCTCTTCCTAATCTAGCATGGAAGGATCATAGAGTTTCAAATTCTCTACATTCACTACTAAGTAAATGCACATGTGTAGGGGCAAACTGAGTCTACAAGCATTATATCCCACTTTAAATAGTATCTCAAAGGAACCATATGATAGATCCTTTATTTTCTTACTAGGGCTTGTAGCTGCGCCTTGTTTAGTTGTAACCATACTTTGTTTCCCACCTTGAAGTATTATGTTATTCTATGTTGAACATGCCTTGTGTTATATTTTTCCTATAAATTTTGTAGTGTCTCTTGTAATTATATATGGATATGCTTGATCTTATCAACAATTTTTTCTACAGTTAATGAATCCCTTGTTGCCCATATGAAATATTCAAAGGCGAAGGTGGAAAGTATCCAAAACAAGTTTCAAATGGGGACTTACTAGTAGAAGTGTGGATTTCCCCTTTATAAGAGTGTTATATAAATATACCATATTTTTATCCTAGGTATTTGAATGCTTCTTATTGTAACCCCTGAAAAGTTGTACTGAAGTCTTATTGAATACTTTTATCTTCCCATTAGTTTCTGGTTGGAATGTATGGTACACCTCTTTAACTTCAATTCCATACTCTCCTACAATGTAGTCCAAAATGAACTGAGAAAAATATTGTCTCCCTATTTGAAACAATGGTCCTTGGTATCCCAAAATGCACCTAGACTTTTCCAAAAAATAAGTTTGTTGCTTCTTTCTCACTGATGGTATTTTTGCAGGACATCAAAACACACATCTTGTTGAACCTACCAACTACCATGAACAAGTAGTCATGTCCCTTTCTGTTTGTTGGTAAACCTCCAACAAAGTCCATGGAAATTCTTCCCCAAGGACAAGTGGGTACAAGGAGGGGATCATATAGACCATGTTTCTTACTACTAGGCTTGTTGATACAACAAAGCATGCATCCTCTTATGAACCTAGCTACCTGCTCTTGCGTCATGGACCAATATACATACCTATACAACTTGGCCATTGTCTTCCTTACACCAAAGTGCCCTGCAACCTTGGAGGAGTGAGTCTCTTTAATCAATTGCAACCGCTAACATTTAGGAACACATAACTTATCCAACATTTATAATAACCTATCTTGGAGATGGTAGTCAACATTGTTGCCACCATCATGCACGTGACTCTTTCTTTGAAACTTCTAAAACACCTCCTTAAATTCCTCATCCTTTCAATATGCCTCTCTATGTGCATCATGGGTGAATGGCTTCATGTGCATAAGAGTTCCCAGAGTTGTGATATTTGATGTGGGTGGCCTTGAAAGCAAGTCTCCCAACTTGTTTGTGTTTCACTTCTCATATTTTATCACTAAATGAAACTATTGTCAAAACCCCATCCACTTGTAATTCCTAATCTCCTATAACTTACTTTGGGCTTGCAAGTATTGTACTGGCTAGTGATATATGTGGATTATTGTCTCCTTTCCTACCATATAGTGTTTCCACTTCTTCACAACTTGCATTAGGGCATAAAACTCCTTGTCTTAGGTAGGGTAGTTAAGAATTTCCCATGAAATACTTCAGAATGGTAGCATACATGTTTCCTCCCTACATCAAGACTGCTCCTATAGCATACCTACTTGCATCTATCTCCATTTTGAAGGGTTGATGCAAGTTCAATGATCCCATAATCGATGCTTGACTAGTCTTCTTCTTTAGATTCTCAAATACCTTTTGCTAACCCTTTCCCCATTTGAAACTCTTACCACTCATTATTATAGCATGGAGTGGTGTTTCTATTGCTAAAAATGAGGCTATGAATTTCCTCAGGTATTGTGTTGCCCCATTGAAATTCCTAACCTCAGAAACGTTAGTAGTCAGTAGCCATTTCATGATAGCCTCCATCTTTCCAAAATCTATCTTTAGCTCTCCTCCACCTATCACATACCTCATATACACCAAATAATGCTGTGAAAACTCACACTTCTTAAGATTCTCCAGCAATTGGTGCTCCTTCAATGTCTCCAACACCCATGCAAAATGTGATATATGCTCCTCCCAAGTAGCATTGTATACAAGTGTATCATCCAAATAGGCAATAACAAATGAATCTATAAAATGGATCATTGTATCATTCATTAACCTCTTAAATGTAATTGGTGCATTGCATAGGCCAATGACATGACTAACCACTCATACAAACCTTTCCTGGTTTTGAAGGTCGTCTTCCAGGTATCTTCTTCTTTGACTCAAACCTAATGATATCTAGACTTTAAGTATATCTTGGTGAAGTATTTCTATTTTTTCAACTGGTCCAGTAGATCATCTATTATGGGTAGGGGATACTTGTTATTGAGCATACTTTTGTTCAATTCCTTCTAATCTATACACATTTTCCAAGTCCCATCCTTCTTTGGAGTAAAGATGATGGGTGACCCAAATAGTGATGCACTTGGTCAAATGACATCTTGTTCTAGTAATTGCTGAAATTTCTTCTTCACCTCACTTTATTCTATAACAAACTATCTATACAAACCAATTTTTTGCAATGGGAAGTTTGACAATAGTTGGATCTCATGCTCCACTTCCCTTGTGGTAGCCCTTTAGGCTCTTGGAACACATCCTTGTATGCTTATAGCAACTCTTCTAGTAGTTGTTTTTATTTCTTAGTACACCCTAAAGGGATGTGTTTTCTCTTACTAACTCTTGTATAGATTGATTCTCTTTTAAAAACAGTAAAGCATACTTCTTTCTTGAACTAATCAATTTCTTATCTTGGTTGGCACTCACCAGAGAAAATTTGGACTTGCCTTGCCCTTGTGCACATTGATGGTGAAATATTTACCATCCTTAATGAGGCGATATTGGTTGGCTCTCAGCATGAATACTTCATCCTGCATGTACATATAGGGACTTCCAAATACCACTCCACATACATCAAGGGGAACTACATCTAGTTTTACTTCATCAATAAAATCAGCATTGATAACAAATATATTTTGTTACCTTTATCTTTGCATCCTTATTTATCCATCCCAATGATATGGGCTTGGATGATCATGAACTTCCAATCCCAATTTGTTGACCAAGTCTACTATAATGAGATTTTCATGTGATCCTGATTCAAGCAAAGGATTAATGTTTGTCTTTTTAACATTTATCTTATATGGAAGAGTTTGGTCTTTTTTTCTCTTCCTTTAGTTGAAGGCTACTAAGATTCACTTCCTTTTGAACTAGTGTACATATGATCTTATCATCCATGTCTTATATGCTTTCAACCTAGTTTCTCAAATCAATGACCATGAGATTCTTCTTCTTATTATCTTTCTTTTTGTTCTCTGGGTTAAGCTTTGGATGCAACTTCTACCAATTCTCTTTTGTCTGACCATCAATGTTATATTGGTTGCAGTGGTTGTTGGGATCTCTGCATTGGTGTGTTGTGGCTACCATATTTTTATCTGTCCCCCTTTCCACTTCTTCTTCCCCTCGTTAGAAACATCCTAGTGCTCCTTCTTCTTCGATCCACTTCATTTCCCTTTCTTCTCTCCAATGTTCTTCAAGTATTGTGTGTATACACAAGCCTCATCCAACAATCTGGGCTTAAACAACATCACTTGATTTGTATATGGATTTGTGTGCCCCTTGAGTACTTGAGGAGTGCATCTGGGTTCTTTGGGGAGTTACCCAACATTCTGTCCATCTTACTAAATTTTATGGTGTACTCATGTACACTCTTCCCCTATTTCTACCTAAAGTAGTGCCACTAGATCCACTTGTCCTCTACATACCCAATAGGGTAAAACTATGACTTTATGAGGGTTTTAATTTCCTCCCACTTAGTCACTATAGGATCTCCCTCTAACCTCAAGGTATTTGTGTGGATTTCTGACCATGTCAGCGCATGCCCCTCTAATTTCAATTGTGCAGATGAAATATTTTGTTGTTCCTATATATTATGAACACTAAAATAAACTTCTAATTACTACAACCAGTGATTTAGCTTCATAGTATTGATTTCCCCTTGATACGGCTTGATATCAATTTTCACTTCCCTTTTGAATAGGGACTGTGAATGGTTCATGGCACTCGAATTGGGTTGATATTTTTTGGGTTCTCTCTTTGGCTCCTTCTATATTTCTTCATGATCTCTTGATCTTCCCTCTAATTGGACCTCTGTGTTAGAACCCCCATCTTCTCTAAATATCCCTAACTTATTGGTCAAGTCCTCCAGGAAGAGGCTCACCTTACAGTTTATATTTGCAACGTGTGCTTCAAGTCGCGAAAACCTCTCGTCTGCGGGATTATGAGGGTTATTCATTGATTCGTCGACCATGACTGAGGTTTTGTGATTTTCAACTTAATCGATATGGGTCCCATAAAATTCCCAAAGTATACCCAAAGAAACTGGCTCTAATACCAATATGATCCATAAATTGTGATGGATATTCTATTGGATAATCTATCACAACATATCTACTAAAATATATCTAAAATCTACACTGAGGGTCTATTTCTCCTTAGATTTATGAATTTATTATTTATTGCCTATTTCATATGCATGCAAATCATAATTATGCAAAAAATGGAGAACAATGAAATAAAAATTCTCGCCACAATTGACACAAGACATATCTTGGGAAACCCTTTTGGGAGAAAACCCAACTAGAAGGTGAGATTGCTCTGCTCTCTTTCATAGAATAGAAAATGGATGCATATACAAAGAATTGATGCCTATGGATTGTGGACTACTATAGTGCACAAATCCTCTTTGTGTTCTCTCTCCCTATCTTCTCCAACTCATCTATGGAAAAAAAATGCACTCAAAAATAATGGAGCCCCTTTTCCTCCTAGTGGACTAGTTATAACATAGCTCGATAGCCTATTAATGGTTAAGTTCGACTCCTTCAACTCTTAAATAAAGTTAAAATATTGACTCTTCTACATTCTTCTTCATCATGATCATGTGGCTATCCCTTTTTCCATGAGTAATGGGCATTGACGTGGCATCCTCTCGAATTATGGTGGTCAAAATAGGAAGGTCAACTTTTGAGTACTATAAATTTTCTATACATACTCTGATTGAGGTGATTCATGCACTGTTGGAAAATCCTTTTTGTGTATTATAGAAATAAATGGTGCTTGGGTTAGAGCAACAACTTTTTACCCCCCAAAAAATGCCATTTAATGCCTTAAACTACTCTAGAAGGTTTCGAACCCCAATTTACCAAACTAAGTCATGTCAGTAAAAATGGTCCTGTGAGTTGATTCCTCCACTTTTTCCACTCTGAAAGCATCAATATGGATGAAAAAAATATAATGATCCAATCCATATCAACCTACCTATTCCACTTACCTAAATTGGTTCCACATCTTAACAATTTTACTACAGTTTAACTTTTTGTGCATTTTTTAGGCATTTCCATTTTATTTTTGGTAGTTGACATTGACCATACAATTGAAGATTTGGTAATATGTCCTATAGAATAAATAAAACATTGATTAAACTTTGTATTGTTCCATGAAGTTCCCTAAACAAAATTTATATGCAAATTTGCACCTTCGGTAAGTTGAAGTATCAGTTAGACTCCTTAGGGTTCACATTTGTTTTGCCACATCATTTCTTCAGGTTAAGGTATTGTATCTTTAAGGATTTTTCATCTTAGGGTATCATACTTTATGTTAAAAGACACTTTTGGCCTCCTGTGATGTATTCTTTTGAATGAGCACAACGAACACATCTCTCTTCAAAGATAAGCTACCAGTATTTTACAAGCTTTGCATTTTATTGACTTTTTCTATTTCATCCGTTAATAGAATTTTGGTTTCACTATATTGCTTTGCTCTCTGCAATATGTCTATGTGTGTTTCCTTTCTACATCTACCTCGTTTTGTTCCCAATATAATCTAGATTAATGGCATTAAAGCAATCTTCTCTTTTTTGTTTCTATGTGCAGGTCCTCGACAAGGTCAAGGTACAAGAAGTTTATTCTCTAACTAACTAAATTAAAGAATACCACTCTTGGCAACCCAAGTGGCTTCCCATGGAAAAAAAGAAAAGAAAAAAAAGAGATATAATGGAGTAGGATCTTTTATCAAATCATTGCTCGAGGAAGCCCTTGCATGATAGAGGAATGAGATGATGGATAATCTCACCCAAATACTTTGACAACTTCCAAAGGTGGTAGAGATACCTTCAACCAATATCCATTTCAAATATGTGACACACTTCAAGGTACAAGCCAACTTTTAAATTCCTCTATTTGAAGGATATATAGATGTAGATGCCTTGGAAAAATGGTTAAATCTATTAGACGATTATTACTTTGTTTTTTTATGATTTTTCCAATAGCCATAAGATCACCTTCACACTCCTTAAGTCCTTTCCCCGCATCAAATATTGGTGGGACAATTATTGGTAGAGACATGTTGAATATTACAACATTTAGGACAAAACCCATTTGGGTGAATTTTTTTATGCCCTTAAAAAATAATTATACCTTGCTAAGAACTATGACAATCAATGCACAATATGGACAACTGTGTGCTAAGAAAGAGACCAATATATCCTGAGTACACCAACATCTTCCATAAATTACACTCAAAAAATAGGTATTAGAGACTGTAAACAAAACAAGGTCTTGAAGTACCATAATGGCCTACATAAGTTCATTCAAACAAAGATAGATCTCTTAGTCATCTATTGATTAGGACCCCTTTATTGATAGGTTGTCAAAATCAAGCAAAAATTTAAGTAGAAGAATATAAAAGATATTGAGTCTACAAATCCATTATTGAAGAAGCATGGTAAAGGTGGCCCTAAATGATAGATTAATGGATATAACAATGATAGCTGGCCTCAATACAAATTATTCAAGCCATAGGTTAAGAAGAGTACAAGGAATTTGAAGGACGTTGAAAGGTGGTATGAGTTTCACAAAATCCCTTGGCACAACACTAATGAATATCACTCAAAGCAATAATTATTTGTTTAGTTGAAAGCCTTAGAGTTATAATTTGGCTTGAAATATTATTCTAATCTAGATAAACTTAAAGTAAATCAACAATTCAAAACATAATGTTACCATCATAATTGCCAAGGTCTAACTAGAAGAGTTAGAGGAGCATAAAGAAGGCAACCACTTCTTCCATTCACTAATGTTTGGTGAAGATGAATCTATTACATTAGAGAAGAAACTAATCTTATAAAATGTCATCAATATATTTAAGTTTCTAACAATGGTACAACCCCATCCATACACCATTGGATGGATGAGCTAGGAATGATACTTTGACATCAACCAACAATAATTTCTACCCTACAACATCAACCCTTTAAAATATGAGGTATTGTGTGATGTTTCCTAGCTTGAAGTTTGTGATGTTATTTTCAAAGAAATATACATATGGAAAAGTTATGTTGTTTACAAGTCTAGGCCTCATAGTGTTATTGTTACTTTGGGAGATTATCTCTACAAAGAACCATAGCTAGTTTTGACTCTCATAGTTTCTTTCAACTTGGTGGAGTAGTGGAGGAGGATGATATCTTAGACTAAGAGATATGTTCTCTTTGTGATTTGGTTATAATGAAAATTGAAGATCATTGTGACCACCATAGTGTCTACACAGGGTCTCTCTACATAGCAAGAGCACATGAACAAGATATTGAAAGATCGTAGAGATAAATTTTCTTCACTTGCAAGGGTACCTAAGCATTGTTAGGTCAATCATTCAATTAATTTTATGTCTAGTTCTCCTTTACCTAATGGCCTTGTATATAGATGTTCTCTTCTAGAGAATGAAGAAATCTAATGTTAGATTGAAGAGCTCATCTAAAAGGGCCATATTTTGAATAATATCCTCACCTTGTAGGAGCTAAATTATGTTAGTGGAGAAGAAGGATGGAACCTGGTGTCTTTATATTGATTATAGTACTCTACATAAAATCATAGCCAACAATCAATATCTAATCTCTCAAGTTGTCATTAATTTTTATCAAGTCAAGGGTGCCAAATTTTTCAATAATATTGATCTAAAGTTAGGCTACCACTAGGTACCAATTGATAAAGTTGATGTATGGAAGACCACCTTCAAGTATAAAAAAGTCATGTTCAAGTGGTTGATCATACCTTTTGGCTTGACTAATGCCCTAGCAATTTTCATGACGATTATGGATAATA
>APFE031459031.1:16335-39841 GCA_000404065.3 Pinus taeda | reverse complement strand
TGGTGATATCCTCATCATAAAAAATCTTAGGAAAAACATTTAGAACACATTTAGTATATTATAGAAACTATTTGACATCACAAGTTACATACCAATCTATAGAAATGTTCATTCAACATGAAAATACTTTAGTTTTGAGATACATCATTGATGAATGTAATGTGTGGAAGACCACCTTCAATTATAAATAAAAGTCATGTTCAAGTGGTTGGTCATACCTTTTGGCTTGACTAATTCCCTAGCAATGTTCATGATGATTATGGATAATATCTTTCAATTGTTCAACAAAAAAAAATCTATTCAAGTACTTTGGTCATATCCTCATCATAAAAAATCTTAGGAAAAACATTTAGAACACATTTAGTATATTATAGGCACTATTTGACATCACAAGTTACATACCAATCTAGAGAAATGCTCATTCAACATGAAAATACTTAAGTATTTGAGATACATCATTGATGAATAGAATGTGTGGAAGACCACCTTCAAGTATAAAAAAGTCATGTTCAAGTGGTTGGTCACACCTTTTGGGTTGACTAATGCCCTAGCAATGTTCATGACGATTATGGATAATATATTGCAATCGTTCAAAACAAAAATTATATTCAAGTACTTTGGTGATAACCTCATCATAAAAAATCTTCGGAAAAACATTTAGAACACATTTAGGATGGATGGTGCTAACGGTTCGAAAACAACAACACCGAGAGAGAAGACTGAAGGGGATACGGGACAGGAAAGGGGGAGCAATATCCAACAAGAAAGACAGGTGGGTTTTAGAGGATAAGCTCCTTCCTCAAGCTCCTCCTACTCCTACAGCTACTTCCTCAAGCTACTTCATATATTATAGGCACTATTTGACATCACAAGTTACATACCAATCTAGAGAAATGCTCATTCAACATGCAAATATTTTGGTATTTGAGATGCATCATTGATGAATATAATGTGCATGTGGATTAAACCAAGATCCAAGTCATTAGTAATATTTAGGGTTTTTATATTTTATGACATCACATTTTATGTCAAAAGGAACTTTTGGCTTCTTTAGTGTCATCTTGTGAATGTGTATAGCTATCACATTTCTCTTTAGAGATATGTTACTACCATTCTAGCTACTTTATATTGATTTCCATTTTATTGTATTTTCCTATTTCATTCATTGATAGATTTTATATTTTAAATGTATTTTTATTCCCTCTATAGTAATTACATTTGCATTTCATATTATATTTCTACCTTCATTTGATTATATATTTAATAAAAATTAGTTATATCAAAGAAATATACTCTTTGTTGTCTTTCCATCGAAGTTCCCAATGAGGTTAGAGTATAGGGAGTTGGATCTTGAGCTATAGCCTGAGGAAGAGTAGTCTAACTAGTCTAAATGGCCTCCCATGTTGAAAATAAAGAGAACTGATGAAGTAGGAGATACTATCAAGTTTTCCATCAACAAATCCCTCATGCAATGGAGTAATGAGATGATCGATAATATCACTTGAATCATTCAATGACTACCAACAATGGTGCAAATACCTTCATCAAGAAGTCTTTTGGAGGTGTTACACCTTTTAAGGTACAAGTCAAATTTGGCATCTTTTTAATTGAAGGTCGGATGGAAATAAATTCTTTAGAGAAATGGTTAAATATATTAAAGGGTTATTACTTTGTTAAAAAAAAAATTGATATCAAGAATATGGCCTTCACACTTTTTATGTCCCTTCCCCATATCAAATATTGGTGGGATAGTTACAAGGCCGAACATGTTGGAGATGTTTGTATAACATTTAAGACAAAATCCAATTTGGTGTCTATTATTGACATCCTTGAGGATTAATTCTACCTTGTCAAGAACTATGATGATCGGTACATAATATGGACAACTTTATGCCAAAAAGAGACTAGATGGTGGTAGAGTACACCATTATCTTTCATACCTTCTACATGAACATGGGAAATAGAGACTCTAAGCACCACTTGATTTATATGTACCATGGTTTCCTACACAATGAAATCTTAAAAAACATGGGTTTCTTGGACATCTCCTCACTAGGAGTCCCTTAGCAATATCTTGTCAAAATTAATCAAAAATTTAAATAAAATAATAAGTGATAGTTTGGGGCTACAAATGTTCCACAATGGAAGCATGGTAATTATTGCCCTATCTCATGTAAATATAGATAAACCAAGGATATCCAACCTCAAGACAACTAGTGCAAGCCATAGGTAAACAAGGGTAACAAGAAGTCATAGAAGGACACTAGAAAGTGGTGTGAACTCCACAAAATATCTTAGGACAAGATTTATGAATGTCACTCAAAGCAATTATTACTATCCAAGTTGAAAGCCTTAAATTTGGACTTTAGCTCATATCTAATTTGGAGCCTAAGGTAAGTGTATATTCCATTCATAGATGTGGGTGAAAGGGAATCCACTACATTTCATTGTTGATAGTGATAGCCATAAGACCCTGATCTTAGTAAAGGTCTTTAAGATAACGAATTTTTTGATAATTCTACAACCACGTCCATACACCATTGATTTTTTTAGCCAAGGATGATACATCTACATTAGTTAGTGATGACACCTTCCCTACAACATTAGGCCCTTCTATGTGATGTTTTCTCACTTGAAGTCTGTGATGTTCTTTTCAAACAACCATATATGTGAAAATGTCATGTTGTGTACAAGTCTAGGCCCTATAATGTCATTGTTATTTTGGGAGGTTAACTTTGTAGGAAACTATAAGCATTTTCAACTATTCTACTTTTATATTAGTGAAAAAATGTAGCAAGTTAATATCTTAGACTGAGAGATTGATTCTTCTCATGATCTGATCATAAGGTCTATGGAAGATCATTACAATCACCTTAGCCTTTGTACATGATCTCTCTAAACATGATAAGTAAGTGGACAATACAATGGAAGAGTACATAGTAATATATATAATCACTTCACTTGTAGGGTGGATCTATTCTACTAGGTCAAACATTCAATTGATTTGATACCTAATTCTCATTTACCTAATGGCCCAACATATAGATGTTGTCTTCTAGAGGATGAATAAATCATTTTTCCAATTCAAAATCTCATTCAAAAGTGCCACAATCAACCAAGCTCCTTTCCTTGTAAGAGAATAATTGTGTTGGTGCAAAAAAGGATGGGACATGGTGACTATGTATTGATTATAGAGATATAAAAAAAATGATATCCAATCCATTGGATTGACAGTCTTCTTGATTAGCTCAAGGGTGGAAATTAATTTTTTAATAATATTGATATGAATAAAGACTACCATTGGTACCAAATCAATAATTTGATGTATGGAAGACTACCTTCAAGTATGAAAGAAGGAATATTGAGCGGTTGGTCATGCATTTTGGTTTGCTTAACACCCTAACAATATTAATGAGTATGATGGATGATTTCTTATTGTCAATAAAAAATTATTTTATGGTCACATATCTATATGATATCCTCATCTTTAACAAAACTTAGGTTGAACATTTGTATCACATTCAATAGTTCATAAGCACCTTATAGTAGCACAATATGCATGTATGTATGGAGAAATGCTTATTCAAAATGTAGGGAATTTAATATCTAATATATAATGGATGAACATGTTGTGTATGTGGATCCATAAAAAATCCAAGTCATTTATGATCAGTTAACCTCAAAAACTCTAACAAAGCTTCAAAGTTTCTTGGGCATTGACAATTTCTATCTCGTGTTCATGTTGGAGTTCTCTCATATCATTCATATGTTAATCCAAGTGACTAAGTGAAAGGCCAAATCCATGTTCGTTTGGATCATGTCACAACAATGTGAAATTAAATATATGAAACGCCACCTTATTTTTCAAAAATAGCACTCACTCTACCATGTCTATAGTATCCTCTCGAGACTAAGATAGATACTACATATTATGTTGTTGTTGTATTCCTCACTTAGCATAGAAACCATGTGCCTTATCATAGCAAGAGACTCTCTAATGTGGTTCATGGATAACCCACCTATGACAAGGAGATGTAATACATTGTGCAGGCCTATTACAAATAGAAGCATTATATTTTAGGGAAGGAGATAATCATTTACACTAACCACAATCCCATGAGGTTCAAGGATATGTAAGGAAAGTTATAGAATGGATACCACCACTATCAGAAGTGGTCCATCCACTTGCAAAATTTCCACCTAAACATCAAGCACAAGAATGGAAATATAAATTGCGTTACATACTACCTCATCCAACCTCTAGTTGGAATGCTAACCATAGTGCTTAAATATTATGGAGATGAGATCACTCAATGGCCCCAATTATATGAAAATAACATTGACTTCATTATTACCTATCAAACATAGTAATAAGTAAACCAACCTCAAACTTTCAACTCTAGGATGAACTTTTACACCATCTAGGCCATATTTGTGTTCCTTAAAGCAAGTGTTAGAAGTTGATTTGGGAGGTGCATTATATTTGGGTGTCATGGAACTTTAGCGTGAAGAAGATAGTGGTAGCATTAGAAAAATACTTCTATTGGCCAAATCTCTAATCTAAAATTAGTAAGTATATCATATTATGCACTACTTGTGCCATTGCCAAACCTACCATCAAGATGTAAGGGCTATACATTCCTTTACTTACCATAAACAGACCTTGGGAGTCAATATTTGTGGACTACATGTTAGTTCTACCTTCATCCAAGCATCACAATGACTATGGTTGTTGATTGGTCTTTAAGACAATGATCTTGGCACCCAATATCACAAAAGAGGCCAAAGCTAAGATATTCTTCAAGCATGTTTAGGTTCATTTCAGGGCCCCACATACAAGAATGAAAGGCACCTACCATTCGAAAATCCAACTTTGTTAGGTTGTGAACCGGGGGCATCTCGTTCACTAAGGCAAGTGACTCACTAAGAGTCAAATTCTACAGAAGTTTCCCCATTTGATGTGGGAACTTGACACAATGGTGATGATTTATTCGTAAGGAGGGAAGACTACTCTAGGTGTATACTAGTGGCCACCTACCTATTCAATTGACTAAGAATAGCCGCAAATTATGGCAATTTTAATACAATTTTCAAGTTTAAAATTTTTTACACATTTTTCAAGCATTTCCTTTGCATTTTTTTCCATTATCATGTAATATTTGATTCCATTTTTCACCTTCCCTATGACCTTTCGTATTCCTTGTAGTCACAGTCATAATTTCTAGTGACATTGATCCTTTTAGTCGCAATCACAATTTCTAATGACAATGACCCTTTAAATCACAATTACAATTTCTAGTTATAGTGGCACCTTGTAGTTGCAAACAAAATTTCTAGTAACAGTCACCCTTTTTGTCACAATCGCAATTTCTAGTCACAGTGTTCCTTTTTAGCTGTAACCACAATTTCTAGCGATAGTCGTTGTTTAAAAGTGTGACTTGGCTTTGTCGCATGCAATGAAGACAATATCATTTGCAAGTTGCATTTTTATAGGGCAATGAGTAAGACACAAATCACATCAACATAGGGTAGTCACAAATTGCATCAATAGAGGCTAATATAGGTTAATCCCAAATTGCATCAACAGAGACTATATAGGCTAGTCACAAATTGCATCAGCAGAGGCTAGTCATAAATCGCATCAGCAGAGGCTAATATAGGCTAGCCATAAATCACATTAGCAGAGGCTAGTCACAAATCATATTAGTAGAGGCTAGTCAGAAATCACATTAGTAGAGGCTAGATAAGCTAGTCACAAATCACATTATTAGAGGCTAGTCACAAATCGCATCAACAAAGGTTAGATAGGCTAGTCGCAAATTGCATCAATAGAAGCTAGTCACAAATCACATTTCTAGAAGCCAAGCAGACTAGCATTGCAAGTTGTGACTGTGACTTGTGACAAAGGCATAAAATACAAGTCCTTCAAATTTTAAGGCAAAACCTGTAAGGATGCAATGCAACCCAAGTAAGGTCAAAGGAGCGATAAAGTTTAAAAACTCATAGGGAAAGGAGTTTGAGGAAATTTCAAGTGGAGGAGACTCTAAACTCATTATCACCTGCAGACTCAAGTCTAGATGAGCCAGATTGATCCCTGTGACAATATGCTGTCATTGAATCACAAATGAATCCTAATGCATATAGCCCTGCCGACATAATAGTATATGCTTCCATTAAGAGCTAGTAGTAGTAGTAGTAGTAAGCTTCATATTTTGACTGCAACCTCGTCCAAACACCTAGGCATACAAAAGGCACACATAAGTATAAATTTGGCACCTTCTTAGAAAAACAATTTCCTTTAATCTACATAAACACTAATGGAGAGGCAATGTTGAAACATCCTTTGCAAGATGAATGAATGCAAAATTCCATAGACCCTAATGATGTGGATAAAGGAAGACATGTAAGCATAGGAGATGTGCCTCATGGATACACAAGCACTTACAACCTTGATGATAACTAGGTTAAAGAGTTTTGATCCTTGCAATCAACAAGGAATTCACTAAGACTTTGAAAATCACAAGGGGACCCAAAATTTAGAGACACAAGGCAAAAATTTTGGGTGGTGTTGTAGTGGCTACAACATAGAGCTTAGGGAACATCACTCTCACTAGCACAAGTAGTTTCCCATGGAAAAAAATAGAGATGAAAAATTCAATAGATCCCATCAAGTTCTAGCTTGAGGAGGCCCTCACACTACAAGGCTTATGATGGATTTACCCAAATCCTTCAGTAATTCTTAATGGTGATAGAGTCAACTTCAATAAGAAATCATTTAAAAAGTGTAACATCCTTCATGGTACAAATTAACATTAACATCCTTTAATTGAAGGCTAGATAGACACACATGTTTTAGATAAATGGTAAATTTGTTAGATGTTGTTACTATATTCAAAAAATTTATGATAGTAAAAATATGAACTTTGCACTCCTTAAATCCTTTCCCTATGTCAAAGACTAGTCTGGAAATTACTAGGAAAGAGATGGTAGAAATGATTATGAAAAATTTGGGATAGGACCCACTTGGGTGGATTTTGTTGATGCCTTCAAGGATAAATTATACCTTATCAAGAATTGTAATGACCAGTACATGAGATGGAAAACTCTGGGAAAAGAAAGAGGCCAAATGGTGTCAAAGTACACCAATATATTTCATTCCTTGTTCTCAAATCTAGGTATCTAAAAACTTGAGAGGAACTTGGTCCTAACATACTACACCTATATACATAGGTACATAGGTACATCTAAATAGAGATGGAGTTCTTGGAAATCTCCACACTCAAAGTTGCTTACAATATGTTGTCAATATTGAGCAAAATACTAAGCAACAGATTGAGCAAGAATTTGTGTCTACAAATTTGTTGTGGAAAAAGAAATGTAAATGTATCTTTAACTCGTAGAAAAAGGGATAGAGAATGGATAGCCAACCTCATGATAACTAGTGCAAGATATAGGCAAAGACGGTTAATGAGAATTCAAATAAGAATAGTATAAAGTGGTATGTGTTCAACAAAATCCTTTGGAAGAACCATGATGAATATCACTTGAAGTGGTAACTCTGAGTTAAGCTAAAAGCCTCAAAGTTGGACTCTAGTTAGGACTCTAATTTAGAGTTAGATAGAGGAAAGAAAATTATCAATGTAGAACCCATTGTTAACATTACAACCACCTAGATACAACCAAATGAACTAAAGGATCCTAAGGAAGGTGATCACCTCTTCCATTCATAGAAGCAAGTAAAGGGGACTATGCTACATTTCATCATTAGAATGGTATCTAAAAGAACCTAATATCAACAAGGTAGGTAATAAAGAGATTGAAGTTACTAAGAATGACACACCCTTATCCATATACCATCAATTGAATAAGAAAAGTATGAGACATATGTTTTAATCAACAATAGTGCCTACCCTACTGATGGGCCTCCTGAATGGGTAAATTGTAAGGCCTATCTATCCACTCCTAGGTAGATAAAAACTATATTAAACCTACCTTTTGCACTTAATGACACACTTTCCCAACTTAATGGGTTCTTCAGAGAGTTAATGAGGTTTTTCATATTTTATGTGCCTTAACATGTGTATTGCGTAATATTTAAAGAGATATTGCATAGATTTCAAGAAGATCCAACACTAAAGAGATTCGTGGGACTTTTTACTAGCTGCAGGAGAGTCTCAATTCAGTTGGATGAGGGCATTTAATGCCCTTCTTGCTACTGCGTGGAGGAATAGGAGAAAGATCCCCTTTTCTAGGGATTTTTGGAGGGAAATGTAGTCCTCTCCTCAAGAAGATTTCTCCCCACTCATTGTATGTGTTATCCATGATAATGTCAAGTTTGTTGGTCAAGTTAATTAGGGTTTTCAATTTTTCTCAAAATAAAGTTCATGATCATAGGGTTTTTGGTCATCATGACATGATGTGGGGTTCATCTAAGTTCAGATAGGGCCAATCATAAAAATTCAAATTCCAATATTTCATATGTGTTGGGCTTATTTGTTCATAATTGAAGTTTGTCAATTTTACAGAAATCCGTAGCAACTCTGGTTATGTATACCAGGTATTTTCTATGAAAGTTCCTGACACTTCCGTAGCGAATCCATATTTTTGAATACCTGTCCCGCTACGAAATTGCGATGAACTGCACAGTTGTGCTTAACGATGAAGTAACGGTTCTTTAGGTTTAAAAGTTGTGATTGGTCAGTCTTGTGATGGGTCATGATTACACTTTATCACTCTTTGTTTATTTTCCCTATATATTAACACCACATAGCTCCTTGTTTCTAATTCACTCTTTCATATTTTACTTTGCTGCCATAAGCTTCATGCTATCAAAGAATTGTCTTGTTGTCTCTCACACTAGCCTAGCTTTCACACAGGTCTTGTTTTCTCTAGGTTAAGTTCCACTGCTGTCTAGCTGTCTCTAGGTTGATTTGCAAGTGACAAGGAGGAACCTTATGTGTTGCATCCATGGCACACATGAAACAGTATAAAGGAGGATCAATGGTACCTTATGAGCCCATGGACATGAAAGTGTTGGGGGAAGACCCTACCTTATTCAAGCATTTTCCAAGTGGGATGCCTACATTTTTGTCAAAAGCTACAAGGTTTCCATGCGCAAATTGCTAAAGATTTCGCTGCGAATTTCACTGGAACATAAACAAAAGTTGGTCTTCTAAACTTTGCAGTGTCTCCTAATACAATTCCCGTGCTATAGAAATCCCTAGGTCAGGTGAAGTATGGTTTAAAGTCCAAAAGATCAAGCTACATAACTGTGATGAATTTCTCAAAGAGGAACACAAAGGTATTGATATAATTTTAGACATTCCCAAAACTTGCCTTAAAGAACATTTCTCCAAGATCTTGGTGGTCATTCAGAAGTACTTCACATGTGAAGGAAGATTCAACATGGTGTATCAGTATCATTTCATATTGTTACTTCATTTCACTGGTAAGAAGCCTCTAGACATTCCATTTTATTTGTTTAGAAGTTAGGGAAAAATGGAAAACAAGGTTCAAGCCAAACCTGATGCAAGTGACACCTCTGTTTTTCATCACAACCTTATTAAATTGTTGGTTGTAGAAGATCTAAATAGGTTAAACAAAGATTGGCTTACCTTCCTATTCTTAAGTGGCTATGAATTATATGCTTCCACCCCTTCTAGAAGAACTCCAAAATCTAAATCTACAACCCTAGAATAGAGCAACAAACAGAGGCAGAGCAACCTATAGTAGAGGCTTCCAAAAGCACCAAAAGGAGGATGACTAGAAGACAGGGTAGAGAACAAAGTAAAAAAAGGGAAATCTAACTGATATCCTAGAGGCTATTGAGATTGAAGAAAGCTCGATTGAGCATCCTATAGAAGTGACCAAAACTGGAACCAAGAAGAAAAGAAAGAGGGATAAGAAGTTGGACTTTACACAAGAAGAACATGATTTCATATTAGGCCAAGGAAACATGTCACAAGGTCAATGCAGCTAGATCAAAAGATTCCAGAAGTACCTTTGGATAAAATTGAATCATCAAAAGAACCATCAAAGGAGCCATCAAAGAAAAACAGAGGCAAGGAGGTTGTATAAGAAAAAAGTGAAATATAAGTTTTGCAGGAACAGTTAGAGAAGCTAGACAAGAAGTTATTAAATCTAAACTGGAGTTTGAGGAGTGGTGAAAAGAAGTGTCAAAGAAGATATATTTTTATGATGAAACTGCATATAAATCCAAAAGGATGATAAAGAGGACTTTGCCTTTGCACAGGATGTTGAAGCACATGTATAGAAAGAATAGTTGGCTACAAGCAGACAGGAAGAGCTTAAAGGGACAAGTCATAGCACTAGAAACACAAATTGAAATGATCAAGGTTGAACTCAAAAAGATAAATATCTAGATTATTGTTGAAGTAGATGCTACTCCTTGAAAATGGTAAAACTTTCAATTTTGTCTTTACTATACTTAAACTAGTAAACTCATCCTTATGTATAGTGAACATGGTATTAGGAGTAATAAGGAGGCATTAGGAACCATGAAAATTCAAAAAACTCAGAATTTTAAAATTTCGTAGCAACTCCCCAGAATGAAGCCAAAAATTTGCTATGAAATTGTTGTGGCTTTTCATGGAGGAGAAGGAAAACTTAAAATACAACAAAGGAAGTTCTTAAGGTATGTATTTAGCTTAAAAACATTAAGGAAAACCTCAGAACTTGCAAAAAGAGTAAAGGGTTAGCAGATGGGTGTTTTTGAATTTGCTACGAAACTATCAAAAAATCTATGTTTTCTGTGTTTTTTGATGTTTTTGAACATCAAACATTCAAGCACCAGATTGATTACAGGTCATGAAGGGTTTCCACATCAACTCCTATTTTTCAGGGAGACAAGTTAGCAAGCCAACCAGGTTAGCATCCACATGGCAATGAGACACGTCATCAACTCTAGCATATTCGGAAAATTAGTTTGGTTCGATAAGCTTCATCAAACAGAATTTGGTTGAGTTCATTTATTGTGGAAGAGTCCTACTTGTATTCAAATTATGTAAAACAAGAATTCCTAAGATTTCTCAATAGGTGTCAAGTAGGATAAGGTTTCAAAACTGTTTGATCGAATCTAGCCCAAGTGGCAGATTTTTATAATTAATGATATGATGTTGGTCTTACTCTATATATTTGTAGATCCTATACTTTAAAAGGGTTGATCGATATTCTAAAGAACTGACCTTATGTAATCTTTTGATCCTGTTAATACAAAAAATTGCAGCAACTCTATTTTTGTACCTGAGATTCATGTCATGGCTACCTTGCGTTCTTACCATGTTGTTTTTGTTTTACTATCAGTATTCATAGTATTTTGATTACTTGGAACTCTTGTCAAACTACTCCAATTTCCTTCACTTACTATCAATGATTTTAAATGTCCATTTGATATTATTTTTAAAACCAGAGGTGCCTCAACTTCCATTAAATATTGTTGTTGGCCATAATTTGCTTTAATTTGACTCCATGCCCAATGGTGGCAGTCATCACATTTTCCTTCACCTATAAAACGACATAAAAAGAAATCAGAGTTAGTCATCTATAGTTTGATTTGTTTCAAGTGAACTTGCTAAGTATTTGAGAGAGCCCTCTCAGATTAGAAGGATTAATTTCCAATCAAAGTGGTTTGAAATAGTTATGTTGGGTTAAAGGTTGAGATAACCCAACTCTATTAGCTCAATGATAACATTTTGGTGTATTTGTCAAGAGTTTGAAAGTTTTATTATCCTATGTGATTCTTTTCAAAGTACCTGAGCTCTTGAAAGTAGCAAGAGATCAAACATTTCAAGGTTGTACTTCTACTTTGGCGATTCCATTGACTTTTTCAAATTAAAGGTGGCTCCCAATAATATTTATACAAGGATCAATCTACATCCAAATCCACCAAAGATAGTTGATAGCTCAAGTAGCTCATCAAAATCAAGTACTCCTCGTCTTTTTAGGTCTTCATCTTTACCCCCTGGAGGTGTTCAAAGTTCTAAAGGCATAAAATTTGATGAAAAGTTTGAGCAAACACTTTTTAGGTATAATTCTGAAAATGAATTAACAAAAATTGTCCTATATCTAAAAAGGCTAGGGGTAGATACCACAACTATTGTTTCCAAAGAAGAAAAAGAAAGGTTTTGGGAAACTTTCACATCAGAATTGTTATTAGAACAAGATTCTTTAGAAAAAGTAAAAGAGCTTGATCCTTTGAATTCTTGTTCAAAAGAAGAGTTGGTATTCGTTTACCTTAGTGGAGTTCTTTTATTTCCAAGTTGAAGATCCATGTAACTCATTTTCCTACAATCACATATGATTTTAATACTACTCATACTAGTTTGTTAACTACCCCACCAGTTGTAGTTTCTACTAGTACATCTTCTGTTGTTACTTCTACAATGGTAGGAGTTCCTCCTCCTCTAACTCCTGTAGGCCCTGCTAGATATGCTCCTCTTGTCTTACCTTCTCAACTTCATGACCTACCACAAGGATATTCCACTAGAATAAAAACTTTTGGAGGTGAGGAGGGAATTACTATAGAACAACATGTTGACCAATTTAATGATTTTGTAGAATTGGAGGAAGTAGATGATGAAGATGTTAAAATGAGATTGTTTGTACAAAGTTTCATTGGTGAAGTCAGAAAATGGTTTAAAGCATTAACCCCAAGAAGTATACATGATTGGGATCAATTAGAAACACTTTCTTAAGGAAATGGGGGAGTAAGGTGAATCTTGTTCAAGAATTAACTAAATATAATCATCTGAATAAAGCAAGTAATGAATCAATTCAAGGCTTTACAAAAGGGTTTAACAAAATGTATAATTCCATTCCTGCTCATATTAAACCTCCCCCAGGGGATACTCAGTTGCATTATGTTGAAGCTTTTTATTATGGGTTTTCCATTTTGCTAAGAGAGAGAATATGCCACTTTGGCTGACATGAAAAATGATGTTATTAAGGTGGAGGTTAACATGGTTGCAGCAAAAAGAACAAATATTGGAAAAGAAAGAGTAAAGTAGGAAGATCAACCTTCTTCATCATCAGACGTAAAATTTGATAGCATGATGAAAACCATGGAGTAACTTATGGACAGACTAACACTTGGAAATATGTTCCACAACTAGAACCACAGATAAGAAACCCTAATTTTAGGAGAGTTCAAATTCAATAGAGAACCATATAACAAAGAAACATGCCTGATCAACAAGTTAGGCCTCCTTTAAAGCAAGATCTGGTTGATGAAGAAGAGATACAACCAGAAAATCGAGAAGACATCATACATTGTTTAGATGAGGATGAGATAGGGATGCTTTTAACAAAATAAGAGCATGATTAATCTAGTAATGACATGTGTATTGATGAAACTAAAAAACAATTAGATTACTTGAAAAGATACCAGCATGCCATTTTCGAGATGCAAAAGCAATATAACTTGAGGAATAGGAATTTCCTTATAGTTGCTAATAAGAATCGGCCTAAGAAAGCAGATGGTCCAAAAGTGGCTGAACAAAAGAAGGATGCTTCTCAGAAGAAAAAAAAAAAAAAAACAAACAAACAAAACAAAAAAAACAAAAAAAACAAAAAAAACAAACAAACAAACAAACAAAACAAACAAAACAAAAACAAAAACAAAAACAAAAACAAAAACAAAAACAAAAACAAAAAACAAAAAACAAAAAAAACAAAAAAAAAACTCAATCATTTTTTAGCCTTAAAAATGAGATTTCAAAGAAAAAAATTGATGTCCCTTTTGGAGAAATATTGAGAGTTACAAAATACAGGAATCAAATTGTGAAAATGATTAACACTTAAGCTGGAACCTCTGATACTCTAAATCTACAAGAAGATCATCCAACCATTTTCTTAGGGCCAAGAGTGGAAGATGAACAAAATGAAGAAGTACCACCATTCTATGTAAGTTTAAATATTCATGACATGACAATACACAATGCTATGTTAGATTCAGGGGCATCTTACAATTTAATACCAAAGGTCATCATGGAAAGATTGGGCTTGGACATTACCGGACCTTACAGAGATTTATTCTCATTTGATTCTATGAGGGTTCAATGTATGGGCTTAATCAAAGATGTGGTGGTTGGTTCAACTCAAGTTCCTACTAAAATTGCACTGATGGACATAATTGTAGCAGATATTCCACCAAAGTTTGGTATGTTGTTGTCTAGATCACGGGTTGCTAAAATCAATGGAACCATGCAAATGGACATGTCCTATGCCACTATCCCTATTTTTGGTGAGCAGAGAATATTATATCGAGAATCTAGAATGGCATATATGGTCAGCAGCAAAGACAAACCTAAAAATTTTCCACTTTATGCAGTGGAAACAGAGTTAGGATACTCTATTCTTTTCAATGGAATCACTAATGAAACAAAAAATTAGCAGACAGAAAATCAACAAGTTGAAGAAATTGACAAAGAAGGTTGGTGGCACATGATATTTGATGGTTATGCTGGAAGAGATGGAGTTGTTGTTGGAATTTGGATAATCAGCCCAAGAGATGAAAGTAAGTTTTGTTCTTACAAGCTAAATTTTGATTGCACCAATAACATGGAAGAATATGAATCTTTGGTTTTGAGTTTGGAAGCTTCAAAAAAAATTAAGTGCTAACAAGATTTCAGATTTTTGGTCATTTTTAGTTAGTCATCAAAAAAGTAAATGGCACCTATCAAACCAAAGATGTTAGAATGAGAGCATACAAAAATTTAGTTATTGAGTTACTGGAAAATTTTGAAGAACACAAATTTACAATCGGGCCTAGAGAACAGAACATTATTGCAGATTCCTTGGTTGTTTCAGCCATCCAATTTACAATTCCAACTCATTCTAGCAAGAAATATGAGATTGAAATCATACATAGGCCAATGATTCCTGATAACATAAACAACTGGCAGGTATTTGACAATGATCAACAAGTAAAAAACTTTCTGGAATTGAAAGAAGAATTTGAAACTACTCATGTTGACCAGCAGAATATGTTTGCTAAAACCAAAGCCAGTACAGAAGTCATTCAGTTGAAAAACAACTGTATTCCTAAAGGGTTTATTCCTCTTGAAAATTTGTTTGACCAGAATGATGTAGCCAAGAATCCTAAGACAAAATTTGATGATGAAGAGGTCAAAAACTATAATCTTGGTACTGCAGATAATCCTAAGTGTGTCAAGTTGTCCAAGTGTCTTTCTTTTGAGGTAAAACATAATATGTTGATTTAATGAAAAGATACATAGATGTCTTTTCATGGAGTTATACAGATTTGAAAAGTTATGATCCTAGTATCATACAACATACAAAACCAATAAAGGAAAATGAAAATCCTTTTAAACAAAAGCCGAGGAGGATTAATCCACTACTCCTACCATTGATTGAAAAGGAGATTAAAAAGTCGTTTGAAGCAAAGACATAGTTCAATTGAGGTTTTCCAGTTGGTTGGCTAATTTGGCTCCTGTAAGGAAGAAAAATGGAGAGATCGGGATATGCATTGATTTAAGAAACTTGAACAAAGCCTCATTAAAGGATAATTATCCTCTTCCTAAGATGGATCACATACTGCAGAACATTGTAGGATCACAAAGGATGTCAATCCTAGATGGTTTCTCAAGCTATAATAAGATATTGGTACATCCTGATGACCAAGAGAAGACAATTTTTACCACGCCCTAGGGAACATTTATGTATGCCAAGATGCCTTTTGGACTCATGAATGCAGGAGCAAATTTTCAGAGGGTCATGGATATTGCATTTGCAGAAGAAAAGGACAAATCTATGGTTGTATATCTAGATGACATCACTGTGTTTTCAAATAAGGAAGAGGAACATCTCAAGCACTTGGAAACTATTCTTCAAAAATGAAGAAAATTTGGTATTTCTTTGAACCCTACGAAAAGTGTTTTGCTTTGACATCTAGAAAGTTATTGGGTCATATAATAACAAAATAAGGGATTAAAATTGATCCAAGTAGAATTGCTGCTATTCAGAAGATAGACCTACCCAGAAATACAAAAGAAGTTCAATCTTTTTTAGGCAAGGTGAATTTTGTTAGAATATTTATTCCTAACTTTGCAGAAATTGTGAAGCATATCACCAAGATGCTTAAGAGGGATTGTAATATTAAGTGGACAACATAGGCTAAACATTCTTCTGAAGAGATCAAGAAGGCTCTTACTCAAGCTCCAGTACTCATAAATCCTTATTTTTCAAAAGAATTTCTGGTCTTTACTTTTGCTTCGAAACATACAATTGCAGGAGTATTGTTGCAGAAAAAACAACAAGGTAATGAAAAACCTACTTCCTTTTTCAGTAGGACACTTGGAAATTCTAAATTGAAGTACAACATAATGGAAAAATAATCTTATGCATTGGTGAAAGCACTCAAATATTTCAGAGTATATGTCATCCATTCACACATTGTTGCTTTTGTACCTAAGGTTGTAATAAAATACACATTAACCCAAGTTGATCTAGATGGTACAAGAAGTAAGTGGATTGCCACTTTGCTAGAATATGATTTGGAGATCAGGCCTACAAAGTTGGTGAAAGGACAAGGACTCGAAAATTTGATGACTCAATCAAATTTTGGTTTTCTAGACATCAATTTTATAGAAAAAAATTTAGATGTAATTGCAAATGAAGAGTTGATCCCTGTTGAAGAAAAATTCATTATCTCAAACTAGAATAAGGATATCATTTTTGTTTTACAACATCATAGAGCTCCTCTTGAATTATCAAAATCAAATTCCAAATTTGTCAAGATGAAATCTATGAGGTATTGTATCTTGAACAAAAGTTTGTATTGGAAAGACATAGGTGGAATACTTCTTCATTGTCCACTAGAAGATGAAGTTGAGAATGTGATTGAAGAGTTTCATAAGCGTGAATGTGGGGGTCATCATTATTGGAAAGCAACAGTGAATAAAATACTCGGAGAAGGTTTTTATTGGACTTCAATGTTCCAAGATGTATATAAAAAGATTGTTTCTTGTCATGAATGTCAAATATTTGATGGAAATAGAAAATTGCTCCCATTGCCTTTGAAACCCATATTTGTAGAAGCTCCTTTCGCGCAGTGGGGGTTATATTTTATTGGCGAAATACAACCTGCATCTTCAGGCCAGCATCGGTGGATCCTAATAGCCACTGATTGTATTACAAAATGGATTAAACCAATTCCTACAAGACAAGCTACAGACTTAGTGATCATACAATTTTTGGAAAATAACTTCTTATCTATATTTGGCTACCCAATGAAGATCATTACTGACAATGCTCAGGCCTTCAAATCAAAGAAGATGGTAAGTTTTTTCAATCAGTATAATATCACCCTTGGTCACTCTACAGCCTATTACTTTCAAGTTAATGGCCTAGCTGAGTCATCAAACAAGCGTCTAGTCAAAATTATCAAGAGAATTTTGCAGGAAAACAAAAGATCATGGCACTTAAAACTTAAATTTGCTTTATGGGCAGACAGAATTTGTACTAAAACATCCTTACGGGTTTCTCCTTATGAGTTGGTTTATGGAACTGAAGTTGTGTTTCCTAGCTCTCTTGGAGTTCCAATGATGAAATTGTTACAAGGATTAGAGGAAGAACCAAATGCTATTGAAAGGAGGATCAATCATTTGATATCTTTGCAGGAAAAAGAGAAGAAGTATACACCAATTATCAGCAATCTCAAAACAGAGTTAAGAAGACATTTGACAGAAAAACAAAAGAAGAGAATTTCAATAGTCATGATGTGGTTCTGAAGTGGGAGGCTAGGATTGAAGACAAATGAAAACATGGCAAGTTTGAGAACCTCTGGAAAGGACCATATAAGATCTCAGCTTACCATGGAAATAACACTTTTATACTACAAGAGATGGATGGTCAACTGTTCAAAGGAGGACCTGTCAATGGAAGGTTTCTCAAACATTATTCCACTTGATTCAATGAGTTGGTGAAAACATCATTGTATATATTCCATTTTTCAATTTTATAATTGTAGGTGTGGATGATTTCTGCAACAAGTTTGAGCCCGAAGTGAAGGCCATAAGAACTTGGAATTGATATCATCAATTTTCAGTTTTCAATAAGGCAATTGGTCAGTTGGTTCTTTTCTTCACCTTAGGGGCGCAACATCCCTATTGGAGCCACTGTTATCCATGGTAACACCTAGGAATAGTTTGTCAAGTATGTTTGTAGAGTTTTCAAATTTTCTCAAAATAAAGTTCATGGTCATAGGGTTTTTGGTCATCATGACATGATGTGGGGTCCATCTAAGTTTAGATAGGGTCAATCATAAAAGTTCAATTTCCAATATTTCATATGTGTCGGGTTTATTTGTTCATAATTGAAATTTGTCAGTTTTACAGAAATCCATAGCAACTCCAATTATGTATACTAGGTATTAACTACGAAAGTTCCTGTCACTTCCATAGCGAATTTGTCGTTTCGAATACATGTCCTGCTACGAAATTGCGATGAACTGCACAACTGTGCTTAATGGTGAAGTAACAGTTCTTTAGGTTTAAAAGTTGTGATTGGTCAGTCTTGTGATGGGTCATGATTACACTTTATCACTCTTTGTCCATTTTCCCTATATATCAACACCACATAGCTCCTTGCTACTAACTCACTCTTTCGTATTTTACTTTGCTTCCATAAGCTTCATGCTATCAAAGAATTGTCTTGTTGTGTCTCACACCATCCTAACTTTCACACAGGTATTGTTGTCTCTAGGTTAGGGTCCATTGTTGTCTAGCTATCTCTAGGTTGATTTGCGGGTGACAAGGAGGAACCTTACGTTTTGCAGCCATGGCACACAGGAAACAGTATAAAGGAGGATCAGTGATACGTTATGAGCCTCTGGACATGAAAGTGCTCAAGAAAGATCCTACCTTTGTTCAAGTGTTTTCCAGCGTGGGATGCCTACGTTTTTGTTAAAATCTACAGGGTTTCCATGCACAAATTTTTAAATATTCCGCTGTGAATTTCACTATAACAAACAAACAAACAAAAATTGGTCTTCTAAACTTTGCAATGTCTCCTGATACAATTTCCTGTGCTACAGAATTCCCTAGGTCAGGAGAAGTATGGTTTAAAATCCAGAAGATCAAGCTGCAAAACTGTGATGAATTTCTCAAAGAGGAACACAAATGTATTGATATGAATGTAGGCATTCCAAGAACTTGCCTTAAAGAACATTTCTCCAAGCTCTTGATGGCCATTCGGAAGTACTTCACATTTGAAGGCAGATTCAACATGGTGTATTAGTATCATTTTAGATGTTTACTTCATTTCACTGGTAAGAAACCTCTAGACATTCCATTTTATTTGTTTAGAAGTTTGGGAAAAATGGCAGACAAGGTTCAAGCCAAACTTGATGCAAGTGAAACCTTTGTTTTTCATCACGGCCTTATTAAACTACTCGTTGTAGAAGAGCTAAATAGGTTAAACAGAGATTGGCTTACCTTCTTATTCTTAAGTGACTATGAATTAGATGCTTCCACCCCCTCTAGAAGAAATCCAAAATCTAAATCTACAACCCTAGAAAAGGGCAGCAAACAGAGGCAGAGCAACCTATAGTAGAGACTTCCACAAGCACCAAAAGGAGGATGACCAGAAGATAGAGTAGAGAATGGAGTACAAAAAAGGGAAACCTAACTGATATCCTAGAGGCTATTGAGATTGAATAAAGCCCAATTTAGAAGCCTATTGAAGTGACCAAAACTAAAACCAAGAAGAAAAGCAAGAGGGCTAAGAAGTTGGACTTTACACAAGAAGAACATGGTTTCATATTTAGGCCAAGGAAACCTGTCACAAGGTCAATGCAGCAAGCTGAAAAGATACCAGAACTACCTTTGGATAAAACTTAACCTTCAATAGAACCATCAAAGGAGCCATCAAAGAAAAAGAGAGGCAAGGAGGTTGTACAAGAAAAAAGTGAAATAGAGGTTCTGCATGAACAATTAAGAGAAGATAGACAAGAAGTTATTAAATCTAAATTGGAGTTTGAGAAGTGGCAAAAAGAAGTGTCAAAGAAGATATATTTTTATGATGAAATTGCAAATAAATCCAAAAGGATGATAAAGAGGAATTTTCCTTTGCACAGGATGTTGAAGCACATGTATAGAAGGAATAGATGGCTACAAGAAAACAAGAAGAGCTTACAGAGACAAGTCATAGCACTAGAAACACAAATTGAAATCATCAAGGTTGAACTCAAAAAGAGAAATCTCAAGATTATTGCTGAAGTAGATGTTACTCCTTGAAAATGGTAAAACTTTCAATTTTGCCTTTACTATACTTAAACCAGTAAAATCGGCCTTATGTATAGTGACCATCGTATTAGAAGTAATAAGGAGGCATTAGAAAACCATGAAAATTCAAAAAACTCATAATTTTAAATTTCATAGCAACTCTCCATAATAAAGCTGAAAAGTTTCCATGAAAATGTTGTAGCTTTTCATGGAGGAGAAGGCAAACTTAAAATACAAAAAAGGAAGTTTTGAAGGTCTGTATAGCTTAAAAGAATTGAGGAAAACCTCAGAACATGCAAAAAGAGTAAAGGGGTAGCAGAAAGGTGTTTTTTGAATTTTCTACGAAACTGTCAAAAACTCTATTTTTCTACGTTTTTTGAAGTTTTTGAACATAAAACATCCAAGCACTAGATGGATTACAGGTCATGGAAGGTGTCTACATCAACTTCTATTTTTCAGGGAGATGGGTCAGCAATCCAACCAGGTCAGCATCCACGTGGCAATAAGACACATCATCAACTCCAGCATATTCGGAAAATCAATTTGCGTTGATAAGCTTCATCAAATAGAATTCAATTGAGTTCATTTATGGTGGAAGAGCCCTACTTGTATTCAAATTATGTAAAACAGAAATTCCTAAGATTTCTCAATAGGTGTCAAGTAGGATAAGGTTTCAAAACTGATCGAATCTACCCCAAGTGGTAGATTTTTGTAATTAATGATATGATGGTGGTCTTACTCTATATATTTGTAGATACTGGACTCTAAAAGGTTTGATTGATAATGTGAAGAGTTGACCTTATGTAATCTTTTGATCCTGTTAATACAAAAAAAATTAGCAACTCTATTTTTGTACCTGAGATTCATGTTATGGCTTCTAGGTGTTCTTACCATGTTGTTTATGTTTTACTATCAGTATTCATAGTATTTTGATTACTTGGAGCTCTTGTCAAACTTCTCCAATTTCCTCACTTACTATGAATGACTGTAAATGTCCATCTGATATTAGTTTTAAAGCCAGAGATGCATAATCTTCCATTAAATATTTTTGTTGGCCATATTTGCTCTAATTTGTCCCCATGCCCAATGGTGGCAGTCATCACATTTTCCTTCACCTATAAAACCACATAAGAAGAAATCAGAGTTAGTCACTTGTAGTTTGTGTTGTTTCAAGTGAACTTGATAAGTATTTGAGAAAGCCCTCTCAGATTGGAAGGATTGACTTCCAGTCAAAGTAGTTTGAAACAGTTGTGTTGGGTTAAAGGTTGACAAACCCCAACTCTATTAGCTCAGTGATAACAATATTAATAAGAGGCTCAAGTATCCTAGTAGAGATGTAGATAAGTGTGTGAAAAATAAAAGGAAAGTATAGATTTATGTTTCCAAGCGGGTTTTGTAACTCTGTAATGAACAAAAACAAAAAATTAGTTAATGGAAGTGGTGTTCTATTTTATCTCCTAGTTTGGCTTTCCTCTAAGGGATTTTGAGCTTCCCTGGATTGGGTCCAACCCAGGAGCTCCAAATACCTCTTGTATTATTTTATGTTAGTGCTATGAATCTATTTACTTTTGCAAGCATTTATGAAATTTACCTGTTATAACACTCATGCATGGTTAATTAGAAGGTTTTCATTAACAATTCTCTCTTACAACTTATTTGAGAGTTTGGTTATAATATTTACATTAGTTCATGTCATTTCCACTTTGCATTTACTTCATTTCCCTTGTTTCCACACATTTGTTGTTCACTATTTATTGTTCGGTGTTTTCTTTTGTCTTGTAACCAATTTTGCATCTACAAGAAACACACAAAGCTCAGTTTTGTTAGGTTAAACTTGGAACATGTTATGTTGAAGCTTTGAACAAGTTGATTTTATCTTTGTCTAACTTTTCCACCGCTTCATTTCATCTCAGAATCATATCTTTCTTGGTTACATGCACGTTGGACTATCTCTTATAGCAAAATAGGGAATCTTGTAGCATCATGTAACCAATCTTTCAATCTCACTCATCTTTGCAATAAATTCATGATTATGCTTCTTTGGTATCGTGGAACCTGATAATAAAACTTGGAGATATAAAGACCTTGTATATGCCTTTAATTGTTTTGCTTTATAAAATTGTTCTTTTCCTACAAATTAGGGTTTTCAGTTCACATTTTTTCATTTCAGTAGTGTGCATTTCCTTTCCTTACAGATAGCATAGAAGAGTGCTTTCATTTAATTTAAAATAGTGTAGAAGTGTGCTTTCTTCCGTTACAAGTAGCTTAGGTTTCTGCGGCATTTTTACCATTGGTTTAGTACCTGGAACCACAAAAATCCACTAATATTTATCCGCCATTAGATCATCTTGAGTTTCCACAACTGAAAACTTTGACCATTGAATTTCTCGATCTCTATCTTTCCACTCTTTTCCATTTCCTTTCATCACAAGAATTGATCTCGCAAATCTCCCATTCTAATAGGGTCTACCACAAGCCTGAGCAAAAAATACCTTACTCGCAAAGCGTCCCCTTGAAGCCAAAATTGCTCTGATAACAAATGAAGTTTTTAACCCTATACAAATAATACTTGCAAATGGATTCTTAAAAAACTAAAAATATACAATGGTGAGAACATAAAATATACACAAATATTTTTCTCCTGGAACCCAAAATCAAGAAAACTAAATTAGTTTCTCATTATATTCCTTTCAATATTACAATACATTATATACATGTCAAATCATTCATAAACCCTCAATCCATTTACCCTATATTAGAACATAACCATAGTTCCTTTGATTGGATCTACAAAACCATGGGAAAAACCATTATGGTTAAACTATGCGCAAAACCAACCAAAAAATTCTTTCTGAGCGTTGTCTCAAACCCCGCATAGGGTGGGGGACTAACACCCTCCTTGCATATCCCCCAACCAGGGGGGTTTACAAGCACCCCATCAAACCTCCCTTGGTTTGTGGTGCATATAAGTTGTGGAAAGAATATAACACACACCCAATAATACTTTTCAATCTCATTAACCTAATTTTGTGGTCATTTGTTATACATTAATGAAATTAACTTATCTTATGTTATTTGTGATCCCCAAATACTCTCATAAAAATCCAAGTATTGCTAGCATTATATTGAACCTACGACATCATTGATTCCTCTCTTCATCAATGTAAGGATATGTTATGAAACCAGCTCAAGAAAAGATAGATCAACGCCTTAGAATTCAGCCTCTTCGAGGGGGCAACCTCCTT
>APFE031459023.1:202155-235207 GCA_000404065.3 Pinus taeda | reverse complement strand
TTATAATTAAAATCAATTATATACGAAATAATATCAAAGGAAATAACTAAAAATAAAAAAAAGCTATATATAAAATAAAGTTATACAAACAAATTGGCCAACCGGCCTTATCTGCAACAACAATCCACAACATGCAACAACCACCATAGTTGTTGTACACTAGAATGGAAACATCACTACATGCTGCATTAGAATCGTCACCATCGCCCTCCATCACCAACTTCCACTACAAAAATCCACTGCTGCTACAAATTTCTCTCTTATTGTATGCCATGTCATTGGGCAATTGGACGCAATCCCCACATTCCAATCAACTATCGCATCTGTCATGCATAGTTTATAGTCTATAGCTGCTACCAAGGAATTCATATGTCTGAACTGCTATCCTTCTCTATGTCACCCATATATTTCCGCCAATTGTTGGTATCGTCAACACTATAGTTTTCACTGATAATCGATGTACAATCCTTCACACCACTACCATTTGTTCAGGTTTGATTATTCTACATGTGGTTCACCTTAATCACAATTAGTGTGGGAAAAAATCATTGCTATTGTTCATATGTATTGGCACGACTCTTCATAACCCATATCTAGAAAAAATATTTAATTAATTCAACTATCAAAAAATAAAATTTGTCAATGTCTAATTAATTGCAAGATTTAATCAATTCAAAATTATATTGTTAAAGTGTATAAGAAAAACACTCAACCAGCGAAAGCCTTATTAAGTTTGGTAATAATTGACCAAAGAGGAATAAAAAAAAATAGTGGTGTAAAGAGAAACATTAAAAAGTATATTCCTTGATAAAAAAATATATAAGAGAGATTAAAAAAAATTATAGAAGAAAATAAATTAAAAATAGAATGGGATCAATCTTTGAAGAAAAAATAATGGAGTCTAATTCAAAAATAAAGGAATGAAAATTTTCGGAAACTATATTTAGTTATGCCCAATTGCTATTTAAAATTAAGGAGACTCTAACAAGAAAATATGTTATTATTTATACCTCTCCTATCGAAAGTAAAAATTATATAAACCGTGAAATCACAAATAAATTAGTGATTCCTAAGTCAAACATAATCGGAAAATTAGAATGTTTTGACAAAAACAATATGACATGACCAATTTACAATTAAATATTTGGGATTATACATTTATATCATAGTTTTTTATTCAAACCCTATGGAGAGATCAAGACAACATTATTTTGGGTTCAACTTGGATGGAATCAATAGGATCATTTATCCTAAAAAAAAATAAAAATTTAATGACATTCTCCTACAAAAAGAAAAAAATAACGCTACAAGATCTTATATTGAAACCAAATTTAGTAACACCAAACGACATAAAATATATTTCAAAAATTAATCCTTCAAGAAAACAAGAAGACAATGCAAAATATCCAGAAAGAAGTTGAAAATATTATCGCAGACAAAAACAAAGAAGTTACTCATGTTGGCATTATGATTAATGTGTTTCCTTGATGGCAACCTACTTAATAAAGATGTCAACATGACGGTTATGCAAATGATACAGGTGTGATAGAAAAAGGAATATCAATTTAGAGACAAAGGAATGATAAAGGTGAAGTTTGCAAAGTATACACAGGTCTTGTGAATAAAGGCTACATACATACACAAGTATGGTGAAGAAAAGTCACGCACAGATTCTACACCATGGTATTGGCCCATAAGAATGAGCACGAAAATGGATATTTAATCCTATCAAAGAATACCATCGACATTACTAAGGGATTGGCCTAAGGTATTGGCTAAGGCCTAAGCTATATAAATATATGGAGATCAAAGTGTTATCTGTGCAAGTTTTGTGTTTTCTATGAATGATTTGATTTGAAAAAGGTGTGCACTAAGGAGCAAGGAAAAGACATAGATCTGAAAATTATGAAGTATGGTATCATATGTACTTGTTTGATTTGCTTGTTGAAAATATCTAATGGTGAAAGATATGTGGTGTTAATGATACTCTGACATGAATATGAGACAGTAAGGGTTGCAAAGTATATTTTGTGGTTCTAGTGAAAGCTTGACTCAATGATTTTAGATTTGTACGCTAGTTTGCCTCTACGAGATCGCGTACATACACAGATCTTCTTATGACTAGTCACATATACATTCTATAGCATGGAAAAATTTGTACACAAGTGTCAAGTATGAAAAGCGCATGCATACACATAATTGCTTTATAAGAATTGCATACATCACTAGGGTTTTGTAGTATGAGATGATGATAATAGTTGAACTGTTTTGTTGTGTTTGTTGTTGTCTGTCGATGAAGTCTCACTTAAAATAATATGTGTTTGATAATACTGATTGGGCTGAATTGATTATGAATTAGAAGTTGAATAAGTGATGATGCTACTATGTGATTATTTATATTTGGTTCAGTGATTTATGATGGTTTCAGTATCTATTTGGGTGATTGATTTAGTGGCACAGTAATTCAGATTCAGTTATCAATATTTTGAGATTTGTATGCGGGTATTATTCAGGAGAAGCACGTACATATGCAGGTATGATTAAGAACAATAGCATATACAACATGAAGCATGCTTGATTAGGGTATGTAGTGGTAGCAATTAGTTCCTGTGATGGGTTACAATGTTTGACTCATTATATTGATGAGTGGTTATGCATTGGTATGATTTTTTTATCTAATTTGATCAAGTTGTGTTGGTTACATTATAAGATTTAATGATCCAACATTTGAGTAGTTGATTTCAAAATTTTTGGAACTGGATATAGTTTGAAACATTCTGAAAAGTGGTCCACAAAGAGTTGAGGATAGCAATCTTTAGAAAGAGGGTTGTATCTCCCTTCTAGTAGGAGATGGAAAACAAGAGAAGGTTGTAGCCTTATGCAGGTAGGAGCCTATGTACTATTTAAAGTCCACACTAGTATAATATTGTAAGAAGATTATTTTTAATAAAAAAAGATGACAAAGACAACATGAGTGGTAGTTTTTCTCCATAATGGGTTTCCACCTAAAAATATTGGTGTTGATATGGTTGTGTGCGTTAATTTTCTATATGCTTCTTAAATTCTCATAATTATTTCTAAATTGGTGAATAATGGAATAATAATGCACTATTAATACTACACAAGTGATCAGATAATTAGTTATATTGATATATGTGGGTTTTTGTAGTAAAAATCACGTACATATGCTAGTTTCCTTTACAACAGTGGCGTATAAAAATCGGAATAAGAAATTTAAATTGAATTGTGTAAAATATTGATTCACCCCCCACCCACCTCGGTATTTTTCCTAACAATTGATCTCAGAGAAGTTCCTTCGGAAGAAGCTTGATCGCTTGAAGGAAGATTCATAAAGATGAGAAATCAAGAGGGAGTAGCATCTATCAGGCCACCATTATTTAATGGAACCAACTTGGTTTTCTACAAAAGTCACAACAAGAGATTATCTACAGTCTCTTGGAGCTTATGTCTGGGAAATCATTGAAGGAGGCTATCAATATCCATCCTCCATTCCCATACATGAAGAAGAAAAGAAAATATATGAGACCAATGCAAAGGTTGTCAATTCTCTGTTGGGAAGCTTGGAAGAATTAGAATTTGTGAAGGTCATGTAGCTGAATACTGCAAAGGATATATGGGACAATATCATCCAAATTTATGACGGTGACACTAAGGTAAACAGTGCCAAACTTCAAAAATTTAGAATTCAATACGAAGCTCTAATAATGCATAATGATGAAAGTATTGCAAGTTTCTTTCTTAGGGTAGATGAAATCATTAATTCAATGAGAAATCTTGGTTATGAAGTAAAATATTTGATGCTTATTGAGAAAATCCTAAGATCTCTAATCCAAAATTTTGATTCGAAAGTATCTGAAATTGAAGAAATGCAAGATTTGAAGAACCTTACTGTTGAAAAACTTCATGGGATCTTAACAACTTATGAAATTAGAAAAGGGGGTCCCTCAGATATCAAAGAAGTGGCATTCAAAACTACTTCTAAAGAAAAAGAAAAGGAGGAGCTTAAGGAATCAGCCTACCTATCAGATGAAGAAGAAGCGAACTTCATAAAGAAACTCCAAGTAGGAACTGGAGTATTTAGAGGTAAGCTTCCTTTCAAATGTTTTTCTTGGGGAAGAGTTGGTAATTATGTTGCTAAATTCCCTTATAAATAAAACCATGAGAAAGGGAATAATTATGAAAAAAGTAAATATTAGAGGAAGGTTTGAAAACAAGAAAAGTTTCTACACACACGAAGATAGTGGTGGTCTTTCAAATGGTGAAGAAGGTGAGTTTGATCAAGAATATAAATTACTTATGGAATTTAAAGATAAATGTATTTATGAGTCTAATGATGTTTTTATGGATGCTCTAGAAGAAAAAGATAATCTCATTAAAGAAATAACTCATCTTAAAAATCCATTTAGAAGAGGCTAAATTAGCAAAAGAAGGACTGAAGAAATAAATTCTAGAAAAGGAGAGACATAATGAAAAGTTAGAACAAGAAATAGTAAGTCTAAGAAAGGAACTTGAGAAAAAAAAGGTCTAAACCTTAGATTTTCTAAAGGATTTGACACCCTAGAAGAAATCATCAAAGTACAATGCTCTCATCTAATAAAAAAGGTCTTGGATACATTGGAGAATCATCAAAGACTGTAAAATCTTCTGAAACAGGTACAAGAATCTATCTCAATGTAGTAACGGGAAGAAGTCAACAAAATTTCCACTCTCAAAAAAGGAATGAGGGATCAAATTTCTCTCAAGTAAAACATCCTTAGTACAATCAAAAGGGAAACTACACAAAAAGGTATTATATCTCAAGAACTTCTAATTCAAGTGTCAATGCTTCACTTGTCATAATTTTGGTCATAAGGCTGCTCAATGTATCGCTTATAAAACTATCATGACTAGAGAAGAAAGAAAACAAAATATTGATATTGGGTTAAATAAATACTATTAAAATAATTTCTCACCACTCCAAGATGAAACAAAATGTTCATTTTAAAATAGCTTTGGGCATAGAGAGACTAAATGCAGAAAAGAAATGAGACCAAATCTTCATAATGAACAAAAGGAAACAACATCCAAGGTATGGAAAAATAAAACCATAGAATCTAAGCATTGTGGTTTAGCTTTGTATGCAGGAGATCAAGAAAATCTATGGTGAATTGACAATGGATGCTCGAATCATATGACAGGTGATAAAGATAAGCTTATGTCCTTTAATGAAATAAAGAAAGAAAAGAACATAACCTTTGGAAATAACTCATCTACTGCTATCAAAGGGAAAGGAACTATTTTGCTAAAGGATAAGGTTAAAGCTATAAATGTTTTTTTTGTTGATGGATTAAGACATAACTTGTTGACTATTAGTCAAATGTGTTACCAAGGGCATGAGTTTGTTTTAAGATCAAAGAATTGTGTGGTACGAAATCTCGATATAGGTAAGAACATAATAAAGGGAACACAAACTCTAGGTAATGTTTATGTCTTGGAAGGATGCCAAGAGAATTATTACTTGAGAAAATAATAAGAAAGTTGGTTTTGGAACAAAAGATTGGGACATCTAAGCTTCACTCAATTAGTCAAGTCAAGCAGAATTGGAGTAGTATGTGACTTGCCTAACATCTCTCCGCTAGGAAACAATATATGCAAATCATGTCAATTCGGTAAGAAAACCAGAGTTCAATTTAATGCTAAAAAAGGTACTTCAAGTAAGCCACTTGAACTTATTCATATTGATTTATGTTGTCCTATGAGAAAGATGTCTCCTAGACATGAAAAATGCTTCATATTATTCATTGATGATTTTACTAGATGTGTTGGATTGGCTTTTGAAACATAAAGATGAAGAATTTGATAAATTTAAAGTCTTTTAAAGTCTAGTAGAAAATGAGTTAGATTTGAAAATAAAATGTCTTAGATCTGATAGAGGAGGAGAGTTTATATTAGATGAGTTTTTGACTTTTGTGAACAACATGGAATCAAGAGGCAATTTTCTATAGCTAGAACTCACCAACAAAATGAACTGGCACAAAGAATGAAAAGAACAATCCAACAAATGGCACGTTCCATTCTTAATGAGTCTGGAGCACCTCATACTTTCTCGGGGGAAGCATCACATACAATTGTGAATATCCTCAAGAAAACACATATTCGAGTAAACAATGATAAAACCCATTATGAACTATGGTTTGGTAAGCCTCCAACTATTAAACATTTTACAGTTTTTGGAAGCAAATGTTACAAAAAGAATAATGATGATAAGCTCAGAAAGTTTGAATCTAGAGCTGATGAAGAAATTCTTCTTGGATACTCCTATAAAAGAAAAGGATATAAATGTTATAATAAAAAACTTCAAAATATTGTTGAATGCATTAATATGAAGAATCCATAGGTACCAAAAATGAAGAACCAACAGATGACGAACTTGTTCCTACAACAAGCCAAAAGGTTGTAGGAGAAGGAATTAATGAAGCACCAGAATAAGGAATTGAAAGCACAAAAGAATCAAAAAAGACTCCTTCAAGGTATATTTATAAAAATCATCTGGAATCTCAAATTCTAGGTGAAAAGAAAGATGGAGTACAAACTAGAAGAACTATTGTTGGAACTTTCAGTTACCTAGCCTTACTAGCCACAAATGAACCTCAAAATGTAAATCAAGCAAGTAAAGATGAATTTTGGGTTAAGGAAATGGATGAAGAACTTGATCAAATAGAAAAGAAGCATACATGGGAGTTAATACCAAGACCTCATGATAAAAATATTATTAGGACAAAATGGGTGTTAAAAAAAAAACTAAATGAAAATGGAGAAGTGATTAGAAACAAAGCAAGATTTGTTTGAAAATGTTATGCTCGATGGGAAGGAATACACTTTGAAGAAACATTTCCACCTATAGCTAGACTTGAAGCCATAAGAATGTTTCTTGCACTTTCAATCTTTCATAACTTCAAAGTATTTCAAATGGATGTTAAGTCTGCATTTTTAAATGGGGATCTAGAAGAAGAAGTTTATATTAAACAACCTAAAGGATTTATTCTAGGCAATGATAAAAATCATGTTTGCAAGTTTAAGAAGGCTTTTTATGGATTAAAACAAGCTCCTCGTGCATGGTATTCTCGTCTTGACAAGTATCTTCAACAACAAGGTTTCAAAAAGGGGTTTGCAGGCAACAACCTATATATAAAATTTGATACAACAAAATCTTAATAGTTGTTGTTTATGTAGATGACATCATATTTTGAAGTAATGTATAAACTATGGGTCAAGAATTTGCTTCTGTTATGTAGCGAGAATTTGAGATGTCTCTACTTGGTGAACTAACATATTTTCCTGGTATTCTTCAACAAACAAAGAATGGTATATTTCTCTCACAAACCAAGTATCTCAGGCAGATTTTGAAGAAATATGGAATGGAATATTTCAAGTCTATATGCTTACCAATGGTAACAAGATGTAATATTCGTAATAATGATGATTCTCCTTGAGTTAATCAACCAAAATATAGGTCCATGATTGGAAGCTTACTCTACCTTACAGGAACAAGACCAAATATTATGCATGTAGTTGGGATTGTTAGACGATTTCAAACAAATCCTAAAGAAACTCATCTCCAGGCAGTCAAGAGAATATGTTATTGCTTCATCATTCTATACTCAAATTCTAGATGATGCAAACATTGCAAGACATTCAAATCACTTGTCCTCAACCTATACCTATTTTGTGTGATAATACTAGTGCCATGAGTATTTCTAAAACTCCTCTCATGATGGACTAAAAAGCCAAGCATGTTCCAATCAAATATCACTTTCTGAGAGAACGAGTGCTTGAACAAAAGGTCAAATTGGAATATGTTCCCTCAAAGGAACAAGTTTCAGGTATATTTACAAAGCCACTTTCACATGATTCCTTTGAATATATCAAACATAAATTAGGAGTGGTCTATGTCTCATCACTTTGTTAATTATTCTGATAGAGCTTTCATGTTCAGGGGGAGCTCAGATTGTAAATTATTACAATTTACTTTGTATATGCAAATCTCATTAAGGATAGTCATGTATATACACAAGTTTGGTTCTAGACAATAGTGTATGGTTCTCTATGATGAATAAACAATGGGACAATCTTAGGGATAGGTTCTGGTATATTTCAGACAATTCATTTTCCCCTCTGGTTCTGGTTTTGATTGGTTACAATTTGTTGATATTTAGATGCTACTTAGAAGTGATATTGGCTTATGATAGTTATGAGTTGTTGCTATTTTGAATTTACTAATTGATGAATTAGATGTGATCAAACCTGACAATGAATAGTTCGCACAGGTTCAGGGGGAGCATTTTCTATATTTCTAGAAGTGCATTGTTGGAATTATGATTTCTTGAGAATTCCTTGTTACATAATGTTGCTCATGGTTGGTGATATTGCTGATGACAAATTTTGGTTGATGACTATATATTGCTTAAGAAGTTGATTATGTTATGTTTCTTTATGATTACTTAAGTTGCATGATGCCTATTTTTCTTGAGCTACATATGCTTTGATGATGTCCTTGGTTCTCCCATATGTTGGTAATACATGATGATGATGCGTGATCCTATATGGTATAGGATGGTTGTTGAATAATCTTACGGTATTTCTACCTAAGTATTAAGGTCATTGATTTTGTTCATAAATGTCATATTTGTCTCTTGATGTAAAGGTCATGTAAAGACCCATAATGAAATGATTGTAATACTTAGTCATATTTGGTTGAGCCATATATTCATGTACTTCATTGAAAATCTTCCAGAAGATTCACCATATGTTCAGGGGGGGTATGGTCAGTGTTCATATTTAGAAGATAAAATCTACAATAATCCTCTCTACAAAGGGATAAATAATTCTTCATTCAACATTGGTCAGCCCCTTTTCCCTTGATTGCAAAGGGGGAGAGTAGCTTGGTGTTTGGAAAAGAATTCTTGGAGAGAAGCTTAGTATGTCCACAAATGTGTTTACAAGTATCTATAGGTAGTTGGGACAAAACACCAAAGTGGTTGCCGTCAAGTCCAAAGAGGGAGCTTGTTGGCATTATGACTAATGTGTTGTCCTTGGTGGAAACCTACTTGATAAATATGTCAACATGATGGCTATGCAAATGATATAGTTGAGATAGATAAAGGAATACCAGTTCAGAGATAGAGGAATGATAAAGGTGAAATTTGGAAAGTATAAGTGGGCTTTGTGAATAAAGGTCACATACATACTCGAGTGTGGTGAAGAAAAGTCACGTACAGTTTCCGTACCATGGTATTGTCAATACCATGGGTCTTTTCCATGGTATTGGCCCATGGTATTGAGAAAGACAACGGATTTTTGATCTCGTCAAAGAATACCTTTGGCATTACTAAGGGATTGGCCTAAAGTATTGGCTAAGGCGTAATCTATATAAGAAGATGGAGATCAAAGTGTTATGTGTGCAATTTTTATGTTTTCTATGAATTATTTGATCTGAAATAGGTGTGCACTGAACAAGGAAAGGACAAATCTGAAAAATTTGAAAGTATGGTTTCATATGTACTTATTTGATTTGCTCATTGAAAATATCTAATCGTGACAAATATGTGGTGTTAATGATACTATGACATGAATATGAGACAGTAAGGGTTGTGAAGTATATTCTGTGGTTGCAATGAAATCTTTCCTCAGTGATTTCAGATCTATACGCTGGTTTGCCTCTGTGAGATCACGTACATACACAAACCTTCTTACACGTGTCAATTATGAAAATTGTGTACATACACGGAAGTGATTTAGACAAGTCGTGTACATCTACTACATTTCTACAATATGAGTTGATGATAATGGTTGATTTTCTTTGTTATGTTTGTTGCCATCTGTCGATGAAGTCTCTCTTACAATAATCTATTTGACAATACTGATTGGGCTGAATTGATTGTGAATTAGAAGTTGACTAAGTGATGATGCTACTATGTGATGATCTATATTCGTTTCAGTGATTTATGTTGGCTTCAATATCTATTTGGGTGATTGATTGAGTGGCACAATGATCCAGATTCAGTCATCAATAGTTTGAGATCTGTAGATGAGTATTCTTTAGGATAAGCACGTACATATGCAGGTATGATTAAGAACAATAGCATATACAATTTGATGCATGCTTGATGAGGGTATGTAGTGGCAACAGTTGGTTTCTTTGATGGGTAGCAATGTTTGACTTGGTATATTGATGAGTGGATATGCATTGGTATGATTTGTTCTAATCTAGTTTGATCAAGTTGCATTCGTTACATTAGAATATTTGATGATCCAGTCTTTGAGTAGTTGATTTAGAAATTGTTGGGATTGGATCCAGTTTGAAACATTCTCAAAAGTGATCCACAAAGAGTTGAGGATAACAATATTTAGAAAGGAGGTTATAGCTCCCTTCTAGTAGGAGCTGGAAAATGAGAGAGGGTTGTAACCTTCTGCAAGTAGGAGCCTACATTTTGGTTAATTTTTGCACCAGTACAAGATTGCAAGAAGATTATTTTTAATAAAATAAGAAGACAAAGATGACAACAATGGTGGTTTTTTCCCACATTGGGTTTCCAACTAAAAATCGTGGTGTTCATATGGTTGTGTGTGTTAATGTTCTATCTTCTTCTTAAATTCTCATAATTATTGTTTAATTGATGAATAATGGAATAATAATTCACTTATTAATACTTCACAGGGGATCAGATAAGTTATTTGGATATACACGGGTTTCTGTAGTAACAATCACGTACATACGCTATTTTCTTTTACAACAATAACCTATAAAAATCAGAATAAGAAATTAAAATTGAAGTGTGTAAAATATTGATTCACCCTCCACCCTGTCCCACCCCACCCCACCCCCTCCCCCCCCAATTTTTCCTAACAAATCACCTTAAGGACCACAGGGAAATTATTGACGGAATTAATAAAATTAAAATGACAAGAAATTATTGAAAAACAAATTAGAAGAACTCATCTTTGTCAGACATAACTGTCCAAGTTGAATAAAAAGGAACGAATATTGATCCAGTCAATATCACAATTTAAGAAGATGATAAATCAGTTTAGACAATGAAAAATCCAAATGAAGATTTTGTAACCAACTCAACAACATCAATATTTAAAGTAAATCTAGAAATTGCCACACACAAAATAAGGGAAAATCAAACCACAAGAAATCTTTATCAACATCCAAAACACAAGAACATACAACTCAATTACTCTGCATATATATATATCACTCATAACATAATAAAAAAAAAAATGTTATGAAGACTATGAATGTGAGTGCAATTCAATCTTGTGATAACAATTCACAAAAAGTATCTAATAGATTCCACAAAAGATTAATTTAGGATTGTGAGATCCCTTCTCAGTTCGACTATTTTGTTGATCACTCCAAGGATCTTATCATCTTATATCAACAAATATGACAAATCGAAGAATTCTAAAAGATGTGAATAGATTACAAAGGCAAAGAACAAATGATATGCCTTGTCAACAATAAGCCTTGATTAGGACAATACTTTCTGAAGAGGAAACCAATGTTATATAGAAGAGACATGTCCCTAAGGACATGACCATTTATGAAAGGGCACATGCCTAGGTATACAAGCGGGCCCTCATTTGTAATAATCGCATCATTATTTCATATCAAATATTTTTATACACTATATATATTTCTTATCCTCAATAGATGTCTTCATGTACCAAGTGTTGCGATGATTACTACGTAGTACGAACTCTATTCGTAACACAAACTCATAGTCAAGATCTGGCTACGAAGGACCTTACCCCCCAAAGAGGGTACCCAAGAGTAGGCATCCCCCCCCTCCCTGCCTTGATATGATGCCAACTCACACAAAAGGGGTTTGTGATGCCCACTATACTTGGCACATTGCATGCGCTCTTGTCACTTCATCGATCATGATACGAAGCCAACTCAAGGTTAAACTCCATTTGAATATTGTGACCTGCATAGGGAGGTACAAGAGGACTTAGCATGAGAATTATATTAGATTGGCAGAACTAGAGGAAAAAAATGACAGTATAGACTACAAGCTAGTGATTCTAGCTAGGAGACCAACCAACATCTCCTCCTTAGATGAGAGTAGTGACCAAGAAACACGGATGCTTGGAGATTCTACCCAATAGTTGTTATGACTCATTAGTTTTTTGCTTGCAGCACTAGCAGTCTTTTTTGTCTTCTCACATCGATGCATGTCAAGGTCTAGCACAACCAACTTATTTTTATAAGCTTATATTTACAAGATGCTTTAGTTAGACGAAGGCTTGGCAAACCTCAAGACTCTGGACTTATGTTACTAGTTTAGTTTCCCTTTGGGTATATTAGTAGCATAATTTTTTTTGGTCTACGTAATCCTCATTTGATGTAATATAAAGTCCCCAACTTTCATAAATATATATATATATATATAACATTGATATATTATTTTACTTAATATAATTTTAAATACATGTCTCCTTTATATAAGGAAGTGTCTCTTTATATATACATTTGATATATTGAAACATTTTATTATATGACCACATTTAAATATTTTTTAAATGTCACATATCAATACATATTAAAAAATGAATGTTAACAAATAATTTCTCTTTGTGACACATATGCACTCTCTCTCTCTATATATATTAACATGAATATTAAAATATTTTTATTTGAGGCTCATATTAAAATATTTTGAAAAATAAAGAAATGAAGATTAAAAAAAAAAAAAGGTGAAAATATCATTGTGCTTTATCTTTTTATATGAAGTTGATATAAAATAATATTATCTAACATGGATATTGAAACATAGTTATAGTTGAAAGTGATAAACACCACATATCAATTGAGTTTAGTATTGGTGGTTGAGTGGAATAGTCCTTATCCTCCCTACCATGTTTTGATGTGTTGATGATATGGAGTCTTAACTAAGTCTATATTCCTTCCAAAATTTTAATTTAATTATCAATAATTATTAGGTGGATGGTAGAGATTTAAAGTATGTAGAATATGCCAAAATATTCTTACTAGTATTCACATATCAAACATGTCTTACATTATATTATTGATACAACTTTTGTATCATCAACCCTGATGTCTCCCCTCCATCATTATTATGATAAAATCAACATATTATGATGGCGTTGTCTACCAAGGCCACAATTCCTTCCATACGACGAATTTTTCGCGAGAATCTCACGAAAAAACTCTTTAGAAAATATGATTGTGGGAGTGTTTAAATTTGTTTTTTGCAAAAATGGATTCGACACCATCAAAAACTCATGGGCACCCAAAACACTGAAGCTTGACAGTTATAACCGGGATTTTCAAAAATTTATGTTGAATTTTCTCAAAATCATTCCAAAATTTTCTATGGCTTTTTGGGCAAAATTGTGGCATATTCAGACTAGGCATATTATGGTTAATAAAAAATGGACCCCTCTCAAAATACGTGGGTAAAGTTCAAATTATGTTTTATTCATGTGTTACAACATTATTAAGTTTTGTCATTTTAGGTTGGAGGGGATTATGCAAGTCATTTTTTTGATTTGCAAGTAAAATTACATATTCACTGAAATGGTAAATATCAAGGCCATAGTTTAATGAGGCCACAATTTTCCCCGGAAAACAATGGAATTTCTGGTAGGATTTTGAGAAAATCTGGCATATTAAGATTTTGAGAAAATCTAGCATATTTTTTTGGAAATCTAGATTATCGCTCTTAAACTTTAGGATTTTGGGAGCCCCAATGTTTATGATGGTGCTGAATCCATTTCCACCATAAAAAACAATTCAAACACTCAAAACATTAGATATCTTGAAATATGTTTACCAAATTCTAGTAAAAATTTCACCAGACAAAACTGTGACCTCTGTAGACAACGCCAATACCAGATCCCAATGATTATTTAAAAAGACATTATTATGGCATTACTTAAAAATACTAAGTATGTTTTGTCCACGTGTTACAATGTGGTCAGTTTTCGGTCAATTTTATCGCACGTCATTCGTTTGGATTTCCAAAGGTAGATGCACCGAAAAGGTGAATACCACATTCCAACGATTACTTAAAAGACAACAGATTCGTGTATAGTTAGTTTGAGATTATAAATTTGCGAAACATCATGGGTCATTGACATTACATATACATAATGATAATGTGTATGTTTATTGTATAATTATAATGATTTTAAAATTATATTTAAAATATTAATATTGTTTGGTGAATTTTATAATTAAATTGATGTTTATTAGTTTATTTTTTATAATTCATAATAGTACTGTTGCAAATTTATTATTATATATGAGTTAGATGGATTAAATTTTTTGAAATGTATTTTCCCTTCACATTATAAAAGAAGTTTGTATTTTAAGGAATTTAGTATATAGATTGTAAAGTTAAGGTCAATCTTTATTGTTTTATATATATATTAGATATCATGTGCTAACTTTATAATTATAGAAGGAATTATACATCTTTTTTATACTATGATGCTTAAAGCATTTACTAGTGTAATAAGAAATTTTCTAATTTCAGTTACTCTGTTTTAGATTAAATATATAGTTGATATTGAAATATTTTATTTATGATTGATATTTAAATATTTTCGTTTTTGTGCCTAGAGTTGCATTCTACAACGACTATGAGGAAGATGTGTAATTTCTTTTGTAAAATATCAATAATCATGCTCTCACTTTGATCACTCATTTCCTGATATCCGAGTATGAAGGAGATGTGGTAAAAATATTTTATTGTCACTCAGCCATAAAAAATATTTCAGTGTCCATGTAAAATAACATAATTTTATATATGGTGTAAAAAGAGAAAATAATTAAAAGTGAAAAAAATAAATTATATTCACTTTTAAGTATAAGGAGTATGGATTAGATCTAATGGTAGAAAGTGAGGAGTTTTTCACCATTAGGCATTATTCAAGTGTCGTGAGGGTGAAGTCATGGGGGCACATTGAGGTAGTGGTCGAACTATGGTTGCACCCTGAGAAACTATATTAAAATTGGTTTAGTGACTTGTGCGCATATAAGTAGATCAAAGCCCACCCTTCAAATTTGGAAGCTTATTTTTAATAAATGAGCTAGAGTTTTTTACAGGGACCAAATATGTCATTACGTAGAAGTAATTTCCTCATACGACTACCACATTCATCTGGCACTTAACCCATCTGGTGTGGCATGAGAGTTTCCATGGCAAGCACTTCGAGAGGGAGCACAAGTCCCTACTTGACGAATGTGATCACAAGGGATGGAGGTTCTGATTCAAGCCTTCATATACAAGCACCCCATCGATCGACTTCAAGCCCAAGTCATGTAGACAAAAACATAGATGATATTTGACTGTGGTGAATTGCCAAAATTGTATGAAAGGGAGATGCCTTGCTAAGGCAATCAAGGATCTTAAATACGAAGTAAAATTAGAAAACAATTGAGAGATACATCCAACATATGAGGTATCACGCCTTAATATGTAAGTTCATTGGAACTTGTCCAGTGAAGATAGCAATGGTTAAGAAGAGATTGTATAGATAGTCGGACGAACGGAGCTAGGGTTGCAGGCGGGAGGTTCTGCTAGGGTTGCAGGCCCGCGGATGAGTAGCTGACGGAGCAGACCAGCGCCGTATGAGGGAGGACGCGGTGCAGCCGACAGGTCGGGGCAGAGATTAGACCAGCGGGATCTCAGCTTGTTTAGTAAGCAGCATCTTCCCTGTTTCTATCAGAATATTTTCTAAAGAGTCAGGAGCTGAGAGGGAATGGAAAACACTTCGGGGAGGGGAGAGATCCCCTCCTTCAAGAATATAGTGACGGGGGAGAATAGCTCGAGTGGAATACAACAGAATCAACAGGAAAGCCATGCCCCTGTCACGGGTAATCTGTGGCAGAAAAGGATGAGAGGGAAATGCCTACCTCGAGCTAAGAAGAGGCCAAGATATGTTATCCCCAATAACAAGTTGGAGGAATACAACAGCTACATGAAAGATCACGCCCTGATCTGCAAATTTATAGGATATTGGCCCCCGGAGAAAGAGCTTTACAGGTGGATCGAACAAAAGTGGAAACCGAGGGGTCACATTGATCTAAAACTGGGAGCCCAAGGGTTTTTCATAGCCATCTTCACAAACCTGGAGGACAGAAACAGGGTCTTTGAAGAAGGACCATATTTCATGAATAATGCAGGCTTATTTATGAAATACTGGGAGGAGAGATATAACCCAGAAAAAGAAAAGCTGCTGGAAGCCCCAATCTGGGTTCGGCTATTTGGACTACCAGATGAATTCTGGGATCCTGAAATTCTGGAAGGAATAGGAAACTCGATCGGAAGTTTTGTTAAAGCTGCCGAAGCAACCCGACGAGGTAAATATAACTCATGTGCAAGGATCTGTGTTTACATGAATCTAGCCGAACCCCTCCCAGATCATGTGGAGGTGGAGTATCATGATGAAGTGTGGCAACAACCAGTTGATTATGAACACATCCCGTTCCGGTGTCGTAAGTGCCATGAATATGGGCACCTATATCGACAATGCCCATTGAACAAGGAGGATGAACAGAGAAGAGGTCAGGAGGAACACCAGAAAAACACAGGGAAAATGGAGGAGACTGACAAAGGTTTTCAACAGGTTACAAGAAGAAGGAGACAAAGTCAAGAAAAAGCTAAACCCCAACCTCAAGGAAAAGCGGGTATTTCAATCAGCCAAAATAAGTTTCAGGCTCTCCGGAATGAAGATGAAGAGTATGAAGTTAATCTGGAAGATGATGAGGATCCAGGGAACTCCCCAATGGACACTTCAGGCGAAAATAAAGAGAAGGCAGTAAACCTAGGAGGAAGCTCTGCAGAACAGCCGGAAGGAAAAGTGGAGGATTTGGTAATACAATCCCCGATGGAGGTGGAAAATCAAGCTGAAGGTGAGTTTGAGGAAGAAAGAATCCTGAAACAGCTAATTCAAGAATGGAAATATTTAGATAGCAGATTCATACCTGAGAAACAGAAACAACTGTATAAGGAAGTATTTCAGAAGTACAAGGAGAAAAAAGGACAGAACGTAGAGAAGAAGATAATGATAGGACCTGACCAAGGGATTGGACAGACGGGAATGGATGGCTCTGGCAAAAGCAGCAGGAAGCGAGGAAGGAAACCGCTGAATGAAACTATCCAGACTGTAGGAGAAACCTTGATTAACTCAGGCAAAGTGATACCTCTGTCAGAGGTATTCTTCCCCTCTCTCCAAAAGTTTTAAATGATTGTGCTCAGTTGGAATATAAGAGGCCTAAATAGCAAGGGCAAACAGAGGTATTTGAGAGAAAGGCTGAAAAAAGAAAAGCCTAGTGTTATGATTCTGCAGGAGACAAAAATTTCGGTACAGCAGATTGAAGAACTCATGGCCAAGAATAAAATTCATTATGAAGTTATGGGGCAAGATGCCATTGGGTCGACAGGGGGTATTGCAATTTTGTGGAACCCGGATGATATTATCTTAGGTAGTTGGACCAGTATGAGCAGAATCCTTACTGGCCTCGGTAGAATAGTTGGAACAAAAGAGCAGGTTGTCATTTCAGGGGTGTATGGCCCCCCTTCTCCTGGAGAAAAAGAAAACTTCCTAAATAACATAAAGAGCATTCGTAGGTTATATCCAGATGTTGACTGGATTATTGGTGGTGATTTTAACCTAATCAGATCCCTGGAGGAGAAGAAAGGAGGAATCAGGAAAACGGATCACCTTATGGAGAAGTTTAATGCTCTGATCGATGATCTCAGGCTTGTAGATATCCAGACTATAAATGGGATTTGTACCTGGAATAACAGGAGGGGGGGTAAAAATCAAATAGCCTCCAGGCTTGACATTTCCTTGTTTCTGAAAGTATCATGAACAAAGATATTTTTGTCGAAGCACAGATAATGCCTTCCCTGGGGTCTGATCATTGGCCAATCAGACTTGAGGTGGACATCAAGGTGCTCCAGGGAAAACGACCCTTCCGTTTTGAATCCTTCTGGCTAAGAGACCCAACATTTATCAAAAAATTGGAAGAATGGTGGTGCCAAAGCACGATTCAGTGCAAAGGGAAAATGCGTTTGTTTCAACTTAAACTTAAAGAGCTGAAAGAGAAAATTAAAAGTTGGAACAAACAGGAGTTCGGCAATATTATGGAAGACAAACAAAATCTGGAAAAAGAAATGGAATCTATACAGCAGAAAATGATTTTGGAAGGCAGAACAGAGGAAAGCATCAGCAAGGAAGGAACAATTCTTGGCAAACTTGAAGAAAGAAGGAAGCAAGAGGAAATCCTTTGGCGCCAGAAATCGAGAATAAAATGGTTAAGGGAGGGGGAAAGAAATACTAAGTTCTTTCATCAAGCTATGATTAAGCATAGACAGAGAAATAGGATTCTATCTATCAAAGATAAGGATGGGAACAGAGTGGTTGAGCAAGCTGCAATTGAACAGGTCTTGATTGATCATCACAAGGAAATATTAAAGGAACCTCAAGCTGATAGAATGCAGGCAATCTAGGAAATTTGCTCTGCCATCCCTGGTTTAGTCTCTGAAGACCAAAATAAAGCGCTAATGAGAGCAGCCACCCTAGAGGAGATTGAGGAAACGGTAAAAGCAATGAAGAAAGGTACTGCTCCTGGCCTTGATGGGTTCACTGTGGACTTCTTCCAGGCTGGATGGCATTTCCTGGGAAAAGAGATTCTGGAGATGGTTGAAGAATCTAGGATGAATCAGAAGGTATGGCCTGCCCTTAACTCCACTTTCTATGCTCTAATCCCTAAAGGTGATAATCGGGAAGATCCTAATGGTTTTAGGCCCATAGCGTTGTGCAATGTTATCTACAAGATTATAACATCTATGATGGCTAAACATTTAAAACCCCTGCTGGATAAGTTAATTTCTGCTGAACAAACCGGTTTTGTTGAGGGAAGGCAGATCCTTGATGGTCTGGTGGTCACGCAAGAAGTCATTCACTCCTTAAAAGTCAAGAACCAGAAGGGGATGATGATTAAATTAGACCTGTCAAAGGCTTATGATCGTTTAAGCTGGAATTATTTGGGAAAAGTCCTAGAAAGTTTTGGCTTTTGTAGGAGGTGGATAGATTGGATTCATAGTATGATCTCATCCCCAAGTTTTTCCATCCTGGTGAATGGGATTCCTTCGAAAACTTTCTCTGCCTCTAGAGGTCTCCGTCAGGGTGATCCTCTGTCCCCCTTTCTGTTTATTCTAGCCGCTGAAGGTCTGGGGAGGTTCATCAAGAAATAAAGAGATGCAGATAAAATCAAAGGTCTAAAGCTCTGGGGAATTAATCTCTGTCTTACTCATCAGCAATTTGTTGATGATATCATGTTGTTTGGCGAACCAACTGTTAAAGAGGTTAAACACCTCCGAAAAATCCTGGATCTTTTTGCGGAGGCTTCTGGTCTGGAAATTAATAGAGATAAATCTTGTGTCTTCATATTTAACACTGTGGATCAGGTTAAAGCTCACCTTACAAGACTCTTGGGTTTCAGGCGAGGGGAGCTTCCTACTAAATACCTGGGCAACATTTTGGACTTCACATCCAAAAAGATGAAAAATTGGCAGGGAATTCTAGATAAGCTTAGCAATAAGGTGGTAAATTGGGCCTTCAGATCGTTAAATATAGCCGGTCGCATAGTTTTGGCTAAAACCGTCCTCCAAGCTATTCCTGTTTACCCTCTTTCAATTATGGCAGCTCCCATCGGTACTTGTGCAAGGATTAGGGAGATCATTAGGAATTTTATTTGGAGAGGCGTGGATCAGAAGAAAATATGGGCCTTAGTTTCCTGGGGTCAATTAACGAAGAGAAAAGAGAAAGGGGGTCTGGGGTTGCGTGACCCTGAGACTCTCAATAAGGTGCTGGGAGCAAAGCTCTGGTGGAGATGGCTTAGGGGAGGTAATGATCTGTGGAAAATTATATGGAAAGCTAAATACAATATACCTGAGTCAGCAGTAGAAATCCTAAAGCAAAAGGATACCCCCAGAGGATCTTTGGTCTGCGACCTTGCTCGTCTTAACAGGGATTTGGTAGAAAAGCATTCTTTCTGGGAGATTAGAGGCGGCGAGGAAGCTAACTTCTGGGAGGATAGATGGCATCAGAAGGCATGTCTAAGCACTATTCAGGGCCTACAGCAGGTTCGGTACCGAATTGGAAGAGATAGACCTCTTGTCAGGGATTATTGGAAAGCTAATAACCCAGATGAAAATTGGAGGACTTGGGTGGATCTGGCGGAGTGGGAAGGGGAGTTCAGCTCGGAACACAAAGCTGCCTTCAGGAAGGAGGTGGAGTCTCGCAAGATTAGAGCCCGCACTGGCAACGATATTCTTCGTTGGGGTAACTCCATGAAGGGCTCGTTCACTACTAAGGAAGCCTACTTCCTCACCTCGGATCAACCTGGCAACGATCCAACCCCTGACTGGAGAATAGTCTGGGAAAGGAATTGGTGGCCTAAAGTCTCCATATTTATCTGGTTGGCTTCAAAAAACAAAATCCTCACCTGGGACTGAATTCAAAAGAAAGGTTTTATTGGACCTTCGAGATGCTGCCTGTGTAAGTCGGAGGAGGAAACCAGAGATCATCTACTTCTTCATTGCCCCTTTGCTAAGACCCTGTGGATAAACACCAAAAGATCCTTTGGTAAGCTTGAAAATTCCCCCTGCGAATTCAAGGATGTTGTCTTCCAATGGAATAAGGAAACCTATCAATGTAAAGTTGTCCGCCGCGCTTGGGACCTCATCTCTGGATTCTCCCTCTGGATGATCTAGAAGGAGAGGAATCGTAGGATATTTCAAAACTCTGCAATGGAGCCGGAAGTCATTTGGGGTAAAGCTATTAAGATCCTCCGCGAAACAATCCTGGCAGACAAGTGGGTTGGGGAGGATTGGAAGGCCAACCCGATGGAGGAAGAAATCCTGACTAGACTAAATTTAAAATTCGAAATGGTTTTTCATAAGCAAAATCTCCACCATGTGATGCGATCTATCAGCCCGGATAAATTCTACTATCCTAAAGAAAATTTCATCAAATTGAATTTCGATGGTGCCTCAAAGGGGAACCCGAGCGAAGCTGGCTTCGGAGGCATCTTCAGGGCCAACAATAACCAGGTGAGATGGATTTTTGCTGAATGGGGGGGGGGAGATGACTAATAATGAAGCAGAATTTTGGGCTCTGCACCAAGGCTTACGAATTGCGGTCAGAAACGGATAATCCAACCTTGAAATCACAGGGGATTCTCAAATCGCGGTGGAGATGTTGAAAAAAATCTGTAATGGCAGGAATTGGGAAAAAGTCTCGAGCAGTTGGCGTTCAGCAGGTATAGTCCAGGAAATAGCTGATCTCTTACCTCGCATTGAGTATAAAGTGATCAACCATGTGAGGCGGAAAGGGAACCAGGCGGCTGACTACCTGGCGAATTGGGGATGCAGAGGCCGCGGCAGCTCGGTGGACGTCCAATGGAGGGCAGTGTGTGGGCATCAGGAGTGGTTTGACCTGGCAACCACCATAAAAGCGGATCATGACCACGCTACAGGTAGAGGAGTGGAGCGTGATAAGTTGGAGTGCCAGAGGGACATGGCGAGTCATGGCGAGCCCTATTCATGAAGGTTTATAATGATTAAGAATCCCAGGAGAATGATACCGCTCGTGCGGAGCCTTAGGGAAGGACAGAAGTTAGGTCAGGCAGTTAAAGATCAGCAGAAAGAACTGGGTGAAGAGATCGGTAAATGTCATGGGAGATCACATCGAGATGGTACGAGATCTGAGGAGAATTCTCTGCCTCACCTCAACCCAATGGTTGATCTGATCTGGCATGGCAATGGCGAGTACATGTCAGAGATTGTAATTAGTAATAAATCTAATTGGGTGCTGGATAGGAACTGCCATGCTATCGGGAACAACTGGCAGGATTCGGACAGAGGGAAGGATAGAAGGTGCAGGCGCCGGGTTTCTTTAAAAACCCGCTTGCACTGTCCCCACCCTCAAAGTATTACAATTAGTAGAGGCAGTGAGAAAGACGTCCCTGGTTATTTGAAGGTCCCCTGCAGGTATTTTAGTTGGTATCTGGCGAGCGAAAGGATGGAAACTAGAAAGAAGGCTAGGCTTGCTGAGGAGAAGGAAGCTGCGCGGAACAAGGTGGTCGATATGAAAGAAAAGGGAATTGCGAAGAAGGAGGTCCCGGACGATGTCTTTGAGGTCCCAGACACTTCTGACGAGGGAGAGAGCAGTGACCCGGGTATGAACGCCGATGAGTGGGAGCGGTATGCTATGGGGGTCAGTCATAGGAGCCGGCGGGGACGCAGGATTCCTACGCGCGGGCGCCGAAGGCGGGTTAATCTTGAATGCCGCGTGCCTGCTCCCAGTCGCGGTCTGTTAAGCGATGCCCGTAAAGCTCAGGGCAGCAAGAAAGATACCCCTGAGCCGAGCCGACGTCCTGACAGGAAGGCCAGGCAAACCTTTGAACACAAAATCCAGCGTGCTGAACGTGCCTATATGCAGAATACCAACCCGAAGATCAGGCGCATTATCCAGAGTATGGAGGACGAGGCAATTCAGGCCCAATCGGAGTCGGAAATGGAAGATTGGGAGCTGCTGGTTCATGACCCAGGCAACACAAGAGGAAGGATGTCTCTGTTCAAACAGTCCCTTCATATGTACTGGGTGATGAAAAGGCTGCTGGCCAAAGCTTTAGAGCAGGTGGCATCTGAAATGGCGGAGATGACTCAGGGTGTTCCGAACTTACGGCGCGAACTTCGGATCCTGCAAATCTCTATGGAGATGCAAGGGAAGCAGCTTGAAGAGATTCAGCAGATGCTCAAGGCCAGCCAACAGAGGAGCTCCAAGGAGGACTCTCCAATCTTGGCGAATGTTGTTGAGTAGCTCTGGTTCTTGCCTTCTTTATGTCGATTTTGCGGTATTTAGATACTTTAGGCAGCTTTCCTCTTTTGTCAATGGACATATTATACATGTATATCTCTAGAATTAGACCTGGGAAAGACTGTAATGTCTATTTAGCTAGGAAAAAGAGACTTCGTGACTTCTTTTACTGGTATGGTGTTAAAAACTTCAGGTGGCTCCTATGCCCGGTTTCCCCTGGTGGGCGAGTAGCAGGTCCACGAATTTTGATGTACCTTTTCTGATATATTAATAGAAAAAGAGAAGCACCACCTTTGCCTACAAAAAAAAAAGAAAAAGCATTTAACAATATTATTAACCATGCATATTCACCCCCACTTTATCATGGAAATTATTAACTAGTAAATATCTCTAGCTACAATAGCATGGACCAATACTATAGCTTATCAATACCACATGCCCAATATTATGTGTTGATATAACATTTTCTTTAGTTATTTAACTTTGGATCTACCAAGCCCCAAGAGGGATCAAATATTTTTTCACTCTAAAATAGGTTTGCATCTTAATAAAGTTGATCCCTCTTGGTGCTTGGTACAGAGTTAAGATGGATCTAGCATGGTCTAAACCCACCATTAAATATACTTGATCTGGATTGGATCATTATATTTTTTTCATACAACAGTGCAAGAATCGCATTAATCAGAGTTTGTATGCAAAAGTTATGCCACTCAGAAGTTGACCTTCATGTTTTCACACTTATAATTCGGGAGGATGTCGCGTCATCCCCCATTATTCATGGAAACGGGGCTAGCCACATCTTTTTAATGTAAATTACTCTAGAAGAGTTTATACTGTAACTCTAGTAAAAAATTGATGTAGTCAAACCTAACCACTAGTATGCTATCGGGTTGTGTTATAGCCAGGCCAATAGGAGGAAGAGGTATTCCATTCTTTCGAGAGAATTTTCTTCCATAGATGAGAAAAGATAGCTAGTAGAGATAGGAGGTAGAGCAGACAAAGAGGATTTTTGCACTATAGCAGCCCACGGGCCACAAGCATTACTTCTTTGTACCTGTAACCTTATTTTCCAAATAGAGAAAGAGAGTGAAGCGAACTTACCTTCCAGTTGGGCTTTCCCATGAAAGGGTTTCATAGAGCATATCATGTGTCTTATATGTGTGTGTGAGCTTATTTTTACGTTCTCTACTTTTATGCATAATTTTCATTCACATGCATGCATTAATTACAGTTAAATATATAAATCTTAAAGTTTAATAAAATTGTAATATCGTAAAAACTCAAATTTTTTAATATATTATTATCATATTTGTTGTGACAAACGGTCCAATGGAATATCCACCGTAGTTTACAGATCATTTTATATCATAACAGTTTTCTTTGGGTATTTTGTGGAGATTACGGGGATCTAGATCGGAAAGGCCGAAAAATCGTAAAACCCTAATCATGGTCGATGAATCTTTAAACAATCCTTATGATCCTACAGAGGTGAGGTTTACGTGGCTGGAACAACAAGTCGCATATATCAACCCCAATGTAAGCCTCCTCGTGGAATCCTTTAATAGTAAGTTGGGGATATTTGGAGAATATGGGTGATCCATATTTATGTAGGTATGAAATAACTTACAGACATAATCATAAACAAAGAGATGCACCAAAAAAACACTTCATTTCATTAATAGAAAAATATTGAACTATGTTTACAAGCAAAATGGAAATAATATAGCTCGGGTGATGGTAACTTATCTCTGAGAAGAGATGTAGCGGCTACATGCCTCTGAACTCAGTTAAAATGAGGCTCAAGGGCCTTTTTATTATTGAACAATAAAATAAAACCCTAAACAACCAAAATCCTAGCCCGAGGAGATGTAACATGAAGAGTTTATGGGCCCCATTGGACTTAGTTGGGCAGCCAACTTCCCGGGGTCGTAACTTGGTCATGTTATCTTCGTTTGATGCGTATGATACCTCATTGAAAATATCTCTCTAAGGAATACAGTTCTTGACATGATTGTTATACAAATTTGTAAAGCCATTTTTCCAAAAAAGCGTTGTTTATGGCCTCAAAACGACTTCAAAAGTTTAGGTCTTGAAAAACTGCCAAAAATAGTAAAGTGTGCTACAATTAAGGAAACTGAAAAAATGAAAGAGACAGTGGTGGGGGTCCAAGTGGGATAGGTGGGTGGCCACCAACATCCACCTGATCATTCCTTCCCCCTTAGGAAGAAATGGTCCCCATTGCATTTAGTGCCTCCATGAGATGGGGAAAATTCTGTTGAATTTGGTCCTTGGTGAGATGTTTTGCAATCTTTGATGTGTCCAGTAATGGTGGGAAGCATGGTTGAGGGAAATCCATATTGAACACTCGGTGCAAGCCAAGGAATGGGGGAATGTTGTGCTCCAAAGCATTGTTTCCCACAACCTTGGTAATGGTGTAAGGACCATGTCGGAGTGGTCTGAGCTACCAATGGGCTCTTGTAAGGCGTTCTTTCTACAAATGCAACCAAACTTTTTTGCCCACCTGAAACTTGTGTGGCACCCAATATTGATCACGTTGCTACTTGTACTTGGCATTTTCCACAATGGAGTGGCGATATATTTGCCCGTTGGGTAGAGGTACCTCGGGAGTCAGATCAAATAAATGCTTGACCTAATAGTGCAACGGTATCCCTATGGGGGAGGAGAAGATGTCCCCGTATTCTTTCATGACTGTATCCACCTACTTCTGCTGCGTGGAGGAACCTTTCCCGAGGGCCATGGATGGGGCTACGATCTTCCCCTTACTTTGAGAGCAAACCAGAAAGAAAATAAAATTCCTAGTCTGGGAGATGATCTTACTGCATTTCTTAGCAAAGATCAAAGAGGTGGCAGTAGGTGGGGCTACCTCCGGGATCCTGTATAACATATTACCCAAAGAAATAATCACAGATCGAGGTCTAGACTCATATACAACATGTCGCTTCCATAAGTATGGTTTTCCTAATAATACATCACAAACATCGAGAGGAGCAACATCACATAATACCTCATCTGTGAAGGGCTTGATGTTGTATGGAAGGTGACATTGCTAGCTGACTTAGAGATCTCATCCTTGGTGAAGCCACCTAATTTTGTACAACTATGAGTGTGGTATGGTCAGTAGGCCTAACCGCTTCATGAACTCTACTGAAATGAGGTTCTTTTGGCTGCCACTATCGGCAATGAATTGTAGCGGCGAACCCATCACCCACATTTGTGAGTGGAAAAGGCGCTCCCCCTCCTCTAGATCTTTGAGCTCATTCTTCAGGATCTTGGCAGTGGCAACAATGGTGCTAGGCTCCGCATCAATAATTTGCTTCCCTTTTTCATTCCTCTTGTCGGGTTCTGACTCAGGGTCGGAACATGCATCTGACTCTGAAGCCTTCAACTCAGCCACCAGCAACTGCTTGGTCCGACACTCACTTGTGTTGTGAGTGGGGCTCTTATGGAACTCACACCACTTTATTGTGTCCTTCTTTGACTTCGTGGTGGTGTTATTTTCTTGCAGCTTTGATGGGTTGCCTTAGATCACCTCACCTTGGCTTTGTCTTTGTTCTTTGGATTTGCAGATCCAAAGTCTCCCTTCTTTTGTTTAAACTTATGCTTGATCTTGACAGCGTATCAGTACGTTGTGCCAAGAGAGGAGATGTCTAAGAACTCCATCTCGTCCTGGATGTACCTGTGTAGGCAACCACGATATTTGAGTACCAAATGTCGCTCAGAATCCTTGATACCCAAATTTGTGCGAAGGGTATGAAAAATATTGGTAAACTCTGGCATGTTTTGGTCCCTTCCCTGCCGCAGCGTGGTCCACTTTATGTATTTATCCTCATAGCTTCCGACAAGGTAGTACTGCTCCTTGATGGCATCCCGAAATGAATTCCAAGTGGGTGCGGCTAAAAATAGTGAGGTTGTACTTTCATCCTTCTGCTCACACTAGGTTTCCCACCAGTCCTTGACATGGGGGGTGGCTTTGAGAAGTGCAAAAGTGATCTTTTCCCGAATGGAAAAATCATGAACAGGAAAATATCTTTGTAGCAGATTTAACCATTTATCTACGGAATCTGCATCTATCTTACTCTCAAATATGGGAATGTCAAAGTTAACTTGTACCTTAAAGGTTGTGGCGCTTCCAAAGTAGCTGCTAGAAATGGATGCATCGCCCCTAGGTAGTTGTTGAAGGATCTGGGCAAAGTTGTCCATCATCGCATTCATTTGTCACTCAAGGTCTTCTTCGAGCAAGATTTTGATAGGATCTCCAGCCCCCTCATCTTTCTTTTCATCCGCCATGGGAGGCTGTCGGGATTTGCGAGGCTGGTCTTGCAAAGGCTTGACCAGTTCAAGCCCTAACTCCTTATATCCCAACCTCTTTGGGCACATGCAAAGAAAAACACAGAAAGAGTAGACCCCTTTGATACCACTGATCCAGATTTATGCAGGAATGCAACAACTTATTGATATAATCATAAACACAGATATGCACAAGAAAAACACTTCATTTCATTAATAGAAAAATATTGAACTATGCTTACAAACATAATGGAAATAAGATATCTCGGGCGATGGTAGCTTATCTCTGAGAAGAGATGTGGCAGCTACATGCCTCTAAACTCAGTTACAATGAGGCTAAAGGGCCTTTTTATTATTGAACAATAAGAGAAAACCCTAAACAACCAAAACCATAACCCAAGGAGATGCAACACCAAGAGTTTATGGGCCCCGTTGGGGTTAGTTGGGCAACCAACTTCCTAAGGTCGTAACTTGGTCATATTATCTTTGTTTGACGTGTATGATACCTCATTGGAAATATCTCTTTGAGGACTACAGTTGTTGATGTGATTTCCATAGTAATCGCTAAAGCCATGTTTCCAAAAAAAATGTCGTTTAGGGCCTCAAAATGGCTCTAGAAGTTCAAGACCCAAAAAAATAAACTGCCAAAAATAGTAAGGTGTGCTACAATTAAGGAAACTGAAAGAGATAGTGGTGGGGTCCAAGTGGGATAGGCGAGTGGCCACCAACATCTACTTGGATCAATGGGGGTTCAAATTCAAAGGAAAAATTTGAATAGGGATCAAAAGATTGGGGAGAAATGGAGAACCAGTCGAAGAAATAATCTGGAAAATATCAACCCGATTCAAGTGTCGTGAATCAATCCCTGTTTAAGATGGAAGAAAAAGTTGACATCAAGCCATACCACAAAGATATCAACGCTCTGAAACTGAACCATTGGTTGCAGTGGTTAGCACTCCAGGAAACTCTCCTAGGTTGTAGATCGGAGATGCCTGGTAACATATAATCTTCAATATTGTTCTTTGAACTATTGGAATCGATGATGGATTGGATCAAGTCAGATGTCCATTTCAGCTCTATTCCCACTCAAGGCATGCATGAACACCCTCAACAACACAAGGCTTTAAACCTCTAATGCTCAATAATTTATATATTTAATAGATAGATGGAGAACACTGACTATGTCAGTAGATTGCATATATAACATAAATGAAAGGCTAGCTACAGGCAGCGAAGAGGATACTAATTGTACTAGCAGATGCATATATAATAACACATATAAATGGCTAGCTACAGGCAGCAAATAAGCTTGCAACTCTAAGTTATCAAAGCAGAGATAAGATGACAGTTATTTGGCCTTAAACACAAAGGAAACATGGACAAATTGTTCAAGTGCAAGCATAGAAAAGCAAAGAGAATGGGTGTTAAACATATAATGGCAAAGAAACTTGTATTTCTAGAATGAAGATGAGGAGCTTGAAAGAACAGAGGATTAATAATCTCCAAAAGTTGAACCCTTGTTACATCTTACTAATAGCTATTTATAGCCTGTATATAATGATCCTCAACCTTTTGAGGCTTCTGGGGTCTTAATTTATCCTTTTGTGCATTGTTTAACTGATTTGATGCCCTCTAGGCAAGCATGGCTTGGCGGTTTTTCTCTTCTGACCGAAGAATAACCGCATTCAGATATTTTGGGTAGTTGTTGTGATGGTTGGGAGCTCTCCTAAGCTAGAGATGCTCTATGATGTTGTTTGATGAGCTGCACTATTTTCTCCATGACCCTTTCTGTTTTGATTTGGCTGTGTTGCGTTGTCTATGTCGCCTGATCAATTCTATATAGGGCTAGTTGCACGTGTTCCATGACTATTTCTGTTAAGGCGAGCTATGTTGCGATGGAAGAGCTATCGGGCCTCTGTTTTCCCTTTAGATATTTAGAAAGACTATTCTTTCTGTTAAATATAGAAAAACACAGCAGCTTCGTGAAAATCTTGCCCATTCCTGTCCTTTTCGGACTTAAAAAATCATTCGATGCAGCTTATTAGTCTCTCGGGTCCGCCCTTGTTGTTGTCGCAAGTCGCAAAGAAGCCTACCCTGTGTATTTTCCTTGTATTGTGAAATATGCCTTAAACGTTAAACACACAGGAAAATTGCCATTGGTGGACATCAAATATTATATATATCACTTCCCAGACCCTTTCGGGTCCGGGCTTCATCGCAATCACAAGGCCTCCAGGTTTCCTTTGTATTTCATCGAAATAACGAAAATACATAAAAAAAATTAAAATGTGGCTTTCCCTGGACCTGAAAAATTATACAATATCATTCCTGAACCCTTTCAGGTCTGGGCTTTATCGCTATTGGCGGTGCCAGGCTCCCTTTTTAATTTTTCGTTATATAACGAAAATACATTGAAAACTGCTTGGGAGTGGACTTGAAATTTTATAAGAAATCATTTGTAGCGTCGTCGAGTCCGGCCCATCGGGTCGCCCATATGTATGTGTGGAGGTCCCGCCCCATGGTAGTACGTCGATGTGATACTATGATGTGATCCAATCACAATTGTTGATCGCTCATTGCCCTGGCCTTATATATATATATATATATATATATATATATATATATATATATATATATATATATAACATAGCTCCCCGCCAATGCGACCTGCCGATCTGATCATCGACGATCGCTGATCGGCGGTGTCATGCGCCCGCTTTAAGCCTGTCACCTCTGCTCGACAGATATGCGATTTTCCGCCTAGATCTTGGCCGTTGATCGGCCAAATCTAACCGTGGCTATGCAATGACTGTTCAAGCCTGCGCCTTTGGGTTTTTCATTGTTTTCCTTTGGTTTTTGCCTCCCGATAGTGATTTTCAGCCCTTCCAAGGGCTTTCCTCCTGCAACCATCTTGACTTGGAATGGTCTTTAAGCATAAATTGAAGATTTCTAGAGCATTAATGGATCCATTGGCATCTTTTTTAAGCAATTTTGGAGGCTTTGGGGCATATTTGGATCCATTTTTGGGCCATTTGCCTTCAAGGCTAACAGCAGCAACTAGAATTTTATTTCAGTGTCCATTAGATTGATGAAGTACAAAAAATCTCATTTGTGTGGCTGAAATTGGAGGGAAATGCACTGACTTGGTGGGAAAGCCACACGAAAACCCTGAGGTTGGAGGGAGAACCTCAAGTGACTAAGTGGTAAGATTTAAAAACCCTCATTAAGTTGTAGTTTTATCCCATTGGGTACGTGCAGGACCAATGGATCTAGTGGCATTACTTCAGGTAAAATCCTAGCCAAAGCATGTAGGAGTACACCCTGAAATTTAGAATGATGGTTATAATGGTGGGTATCTCTCCAAAGAACCCAGATGTACTCCTCAAGTATTCGAGGGGCCTGCACCGCCATCCGTGTGAGAAAGTGATGTTGTTCAATCCCAAATCGGTGGATGAGGCTTGTGTAAATGCATAGTACCTGGGGAACATAGGCCTGAAAAGAGCGCAATCAACTAGATCGAACCAGAAGGCACAACAGGAAGCTTCAAAGGAGGGGAGGAAGAAGAAAAAAGTGGGGAAGGATAAAAAGAAAACAGCCACAACACACCAGTGCAAATATCCTAGAAACCACTACAACATTGATGGCCATACAAAGGAGAGGTGTTGGAAGTTGCATCCAAAGCTAAACCTGAAGAACAAGAAGAATCTCATGGTTACATATTCAAGCAACCAAGTTGAAAGCAACTTGGACGTGGATGAGAAGATCTTTTGCATGTCAATTCAGAAGGAGGTGAATATGAGTAGCCTTCAACAACAAGAAGAGAAAGAAATGACCAAACTCTTCCAAATAAAGATACAGGTCAAGAAGACAAAGATTGATGCTTTGTTTGAATCAAGATCGTAGGTGAAGCTCATTACAGCAAAGCTGGTCAAGAAGTTGTGGTTGGAAATTCGTGATCATCCAAACCCATATCCACTGGGATGTGTAAATAAGGATGCAGATCTGAAGGTAACAAAACAATGTAAAATTAGATTTGTTATTAGTGTTGATTTTATTGATGAAGTAGATCTAGATGTGGTTCCCCTTCATGTATGTGGAATCATGTTTGGGAGTCAATGCATGTACATACGAGATGCAATATTCATGAGGAGAGCCAATCAGTATCATCTCGTCAAGGATGGAAAATCATTCATCATCAACTCGCACAAAGGCAAGTCAAAAATGTCATTAGTAAGTGTCAACCAAGTGAAGAAATTGATCAGTTCCAGCAAAAAGTATGTTTTATTATTTTTAAGAGAAAGTGAGTCTGAAGATGAGCCAATAAGAGGCAAGGCATCCCTGGAGGGGTGTACCAAGAAACATAAACAAAAATTGGAGGAGTTGTTATAGGCCTGCAAGGATGTGTTTCGAGAGCCTAAAGGGTTACCACCTAAGAGAGAAGTAGAGCATGAGATCCAACTATTGTCAGACTCCCCATTGCCAAATATTGGGTTGTATAGGCAGTCTATTATAGAAACAAGCGAGGTGAAGAAACAGTTGAAACAACTGCTGGAATGGGTGTCATTCGACTGAGTACATCACCGTGTCGGTCACCCATCATCATTGTGCCAAAGTAGGATGGGACTTGGTTGATGTGTATAAATTACAAGGCATTGAACAAAATCACGCTGAAGAACATATGCCCCCTACCCAGGATAGATGATCTGCTAGATCAGTTGCAACAAGAAAAGTACTTCACCAAGCTAGACTTGAAGTCTGGATATCACCAGATTTGAGTCAAAAAATAAATACATGGAAGACTACCTGTCATGCGGAAAGAGTTAATCTTGCGGAAAAAACCAACCTCCCTAGAAGCCTAAGACTTTCTAGTGACAAACAAGACAATTAAGAGCAATCCTTCTCTAAACATGCATTTATCACACGAGAAATCAAGTGTTTTAGATCCTACCTGTAGTCCAACGCTGTTGTAGTAGTCTATCCTCATCGATCCAGATGAGCTCCTCCTTCACTTCGAAACCTGCATTCACTAACAATCAAATGATTACATAGCACCTGAATATCCTATAAATAAAACATATTCTACATATAGACCAAGGAGTTTATGAAACAACTCATTAATAACAAATTGTTGAGAAGAATGGACTTATTTGTATTAATAGGAAACAAAAGAAACCATTACAACCTGAGCCTTGGTGTTGTGCAAGTTCCTCCCAGGGTCCAGCAAGAGTTTTCCTTTACTTTGATAAGCTCACCCACTTCCAAATGAAACAAGAAAGGATGGTAATCTCTCCTCACAAGCTTCTACAAGGAAGTCCTAATTCCAGCAGCATCTACCCTTTGGAATGTTCAGCTTTCAACCTCCCCTCCTCTGGCCCAATGCCTGTATTTATAATGTTCTAGAGGAATTTAATCAGGTCCAACATCAATGGGATAAGCCCCTCTTTTGGATGGGGTAGCTCCTCTCTTGATGGGATAAGTTCCTCTTTCATAGGGATGCATGAACCATCTGGAGGCGCTCAATACACGTCAAACAATCGTCTAGAATGCTCTAGAAATGACCACAAGTAACTTTTTAAAGATGAAACTCACGCCTTTTGACCTTTACAGGAGTACGCACCCATCCCTTGACTTACAAAGCGTACAAGTACGCAGGTACAATGAGCTTGGGATGCGTACACGCAGGCAAGGTAGAGAGAACCTGCGTACCCAGAGATAAACATGATTTTTAATGACTTTCCCTCTTTTTTGAAGTTTTGACATGGAGAGCAGAGGTATAAGGCTTGACAAGGAGGATAATATGACTATTGATGGAGCC